>CAHIKZ030001935.1:3310000-3355000 GCA_903632075.3 Acanthosepion pharaonis
CAGGACACACGTAACACTTTAGCTTTGTTTTTCAACTAGTCTAATAAGAGGAAAATTGTGAATCCGAAATCTTTTGAACGTAGGGCCAGGTACTCCACCCTGTAAAACCTTCATACGGAAAACATAGCAGCAACACCTAACGTGGTGAAGCTGTGATCCTCTTATGTAATCAAGAAGTTTTCTGAGTCAAAACCATATATATATATATATATATATATATATATATATATATATATATATATATATACACAACAAAATCCAAAATTACCTCCTATGGAGGTGGACATAGATTTATTTAAACGAACAAGAAGTACGTTAGTCTTATTCAACCTCGGTGTATAGACTGTGTTCGTGTCGGAATTAGTAATTTAACTTTGACAGCAGTCGAATTTATATGCTCTGTTATAATAAATATATTAAGCTCTTTTTGTGGTATAGTTTTAGTATTTGTTATTACTAGGATTCACTTGGATTATATATCAACGGATTTATTACCTCTTCTATAAATATAAATATATCTATATACCGGATATAATAGCATAATTGCCCAAATCGTGTTACAGCATGATGTTTAACATCTAAAAAATATTAAACTAATTGAGTTTCATTTTTCCATGTTTTTCAGATTAGATATTTAGCCATCTTGACACCATTTGTCGTAAGAATCACTGATTTGAGTTATTCAGATAGAAGAGAACAGGTTAAAATCGTTTTGTATATATATATATATATATATATTTGAACTTTATTTCAATCCTTCATGAGCTTCCGATCCTTAGCTCTAATTAATTAATGATGAAGATGTCATTTTCGTTTATGATCGATTTCATTGCGATTCTTCTGTTTAGCTTGGAGAGTAATTATACATTCTTATTGGTGAAAGTAGAGTTCAGTAGTGCTATAAAAACCTCAGAGAAATCCAGTAATTTATCTTTAATCATTGCTAAGATACAACAGTTCTTAAGATAACAATTGGACAATTTTGCTGTTACACCTAGTAACCACACACACACACACACACACACACACACACACACACACGCACAGACACAGATATTTGAAATTTGAATTCACTATCAACATAAAGAAGACTGAGCTAATGTAGCAGCCACTACCTGGCAATCCATCCCTCACAAATCCTCCCGTCTTCATTGATGGTATGACATTAAAAACTGTTGGGGTGTTCACATATCACTGTCTTATCTGATGGATAAATGGACAGAGAGATTTAGTCCAGTATAGCCAAAGCCAGCACAGTATTCGGTAATCTTAAACATTGCTTATGGAACACCAAAGACGTGTCTTTCACAGTAAAGTTCGACATATACAGATCAGCCCTTCTCATCCCTTCTCTTTGGTGCTGAAACTTGGACCCTATACCGCAAGCATATAAACCAACTTTTGGCGTCTTTCGTAATCGTAATATGTGATATAAAATGGGATGAATGCTATACTGAAGAAATGTCACATCATCACAGGCACTGAAACCATTCTAGCAAGGATACAACTTAAGTGCGCTGGTCACGTTGTGAGGAAGGATGTGCATCGGCTTCCAAAAAAAGATGCTTTATGGACAACTACCAAACTTCAAGCGTTCAATTTGACGTCCACTCTTACACTACAAAGATAAATGGAAAGAAAACCTGGGAAGCCCAAGCATCAAACCAAAAGAAGTGGCGTCAGATATGTTTCATTAAGTTAAAGGATTTTGAAGACAGTAGACTGAAGCACGGTGATCCGTTTTGTCAAGCTCTGAAGCAGAGACGCCATCAAAATCCCGTTTTAACAAATTTCATCTGTCAGTGTGGCTTTATCACCCGCAGCCACGCTGGGATAGTATTGCACTTAAGAAAGTACAAATAAAATATCTTTCTCTTGCCTGATTTTCTCCACAATAGCCTTTGCTAGCATGCATAAATATAAAACGAAAGGCACCATCTACTGCTGACCATCATTTATCATTCACGATTGGAGAATCCATTATATATATATATATATATATATATATATATATATATATATATATATATATATATATATATATATATAGGTTAGGTTGATTAATTAACAATATATATTTTTGTAATTTCGTTTTCAGTTTTTGCCGTCTTTTGAAGCAATGATAATCGGCCCAAGTATCTTATTGAGATCATCATAAAATTAACTAATCAATCACGTGATACTTTTTTTTTTATAAATCAATGCCAAAAACCTTGGCCTTTTAAGAAGAACTTCAATCTCTGCTGACTTTAAGGAAACTTTCAATAATCTGTTTAATATAAATTTAAACTCATTGGCCTTGTCAGAATTATCAGATCGTATTAGAAGACAGTCGGAAATTTATTTTTACTTTCAAGCAAGAAAGAAAAAAAAATAAATTAGAAATACAATTTGTGTGACGGCCATTGACAAAATTACCTCTACGTTCAAAGTTTGCTTTAATTTGAAATTTGAGTCGATCGTTTTGTTCCGATTCAAATGATTTTCGTTCTTTGATAAAATTGATTGAAGTTCGATTTGCTTTTGATTTATTCTAATCGAATATCTGATAAATTAGTCAATAAGTTAATTGAGTAATCAGTCGCCCAATGAATTAATCAGATTGGATAGTGTTGACTGTTTTTTAAATTTTTGCTTCATTTTTGTTATTTTATTTATTTTGACAGGAATCTGGCTTTTGATTTTCAGAGTTATATGGCGATAACTATCGCTTTGGAAGAATTACAATGTTAATTGCTTTGAATCCGAAGTTTACCATTTATCCAAGAATTTGTAATCAAGTTGCATTCTAAGATAGCTCAGTGGCCGGGAAGCATTGTGTATGTATAACAGCTGTATGATTTTACTTCATTAAATACGAGATAGATAATGACATTACGATCTTTAGATAATGACATTTTTGAGTTAAACGTCTTTTGCAAATTCAGTGCAAAATTTGACTTCAAAGTTTGATCTGACTTATTCCATTTTCCATATAATTTGATTTAAAAAATTGATGTAATGTTTGATAAATTCATAGTAAAATTCATGAATTTAAGTGTAGTATTAGATTGGCAGCTAGATTTCATCATATTACTGTTGAAATGGCTAGATGTAACCGTAAGTTCTATACCATCAGTTTCTTCACTTGCACTTTTCGCCCGTGGAACTCTCTTTCAGGTTCTTGCTTTTCCAGTCAACTACAAAAGTGTGACTGCAACACCAGTCATAATCGTCTGTCTCATTGAATCCGTTTTCTTATTGTAATTTCTCAGTTTCTTTAACTCTCAGTAACGGCTTGCGTCTTAGTGGCTTTATCGCCTTACTTGAGGGTGAAATGATACCCCCCCCTTAAAAAAAACAAAAAGCAAAAAAACACACCATACATATGGGGAAAAATGTATATTTTTATGTATCAGGAACAAATTTTAGGGAAAATTTGTGACAAAATGGGAACGTTTTCGGTTTGGTTTGATTTGTTGTGTTTTACGGTATATCAACCTCAATGGTTTATTTAACGCCGGCAAGATTTTTTATTGCTGGTAATATTTTTTTACAAAAATTGTATTGTTGGCAATATTTTTTTTTCAAAAATGTATTGCTGGTAATATTTTTTCTTTTTCAAAAAGTTTTTGCTGGTGACATTTTTTTCAAAAATATATTGCTGGTAATAATATATAGCTGTTAATAGTTTTTCTTCAAAAATTCATTGATGGTATTAAAACCTATGTTTACACGTTTTGACCCCATTTTGGTGGTTAACTTTTGCCCATAGCTGGGACCTTAACAGGTGCTACCACGCCAGGTTAGGGTGGACCTGGGAACACCAGCAATTAAGAGTTGGTTCCGCACTCTTCAAAACCTCCTTGCTGTTGGATGCAGTTCATCATCAAACCCAGGACGGAAATGTTTTTGGTTGACGGGTTTCATCATTTAGGATTTCATCAGAGTAAAGTAGTGTTTACGTTGATTCGATTGCACATGCGCACAAAGGAGTAGAGATGCTGATAATTTTAAATTTATTTGTTTTTTTTTTAAATATATATTTTGGGAATATAGTCTAGTTGATTTTGCAACTACAACTGAAAAGAATTCAACTAAGCTTAATATAAAACTTGTAACAAATACTTGTAAAACATTGAAAAACGCTATTAACACAAAACAGGTTAATAAGTTAAAACTTGATCGAGGAATTTACAGTCTGACCTGTAATAATTGTAACAAAGAATAAAGTACCCCAAAGAATTTAAATAAGAAATTAGAGGAACTCAAAAGGGATATTTTACTAAAGAACACAATGCATTAGTTGCTTATCTTAATCAGTCGAACTATTATTTCGATTTAAAAAAATAGATGCAATTTACTATGATGAAAATATATATAGGATAACGATTTAATCGTTAGAATATTTTTCTAGTACATTTATGTCCCGGTTCGTGTCACCTTTCATGGTAAATCTCATATGATCACAATGTGGGATATTTAATAACAAAAGTGATGGAAATATAAGCGAAAAGAAATTAAATGAAATCATCTAGACTATACACCCAAAGCATATAAAAAATGAATTTAAAATTCTCACCGTCACCTCTCATTTGTGCGCGTATGTTGTCGCATCAACATAAACTTCGCTTTAGTCCGATGAAGTGATAAAGGACAAAACGTGTCACACGAAAACTTTTTCCACTTTGTCATAATTTTTCCCTAATATATATATGTGTGTGTGTGTATATATATATATATATATATATATATATATATATATATATATATATTTTAAGACATTTTTATGTTTATACATTCTTTTTATAGATACAAATATTGAAGTAAATGCTCTGTTTATAATAAACAGTATTAAACAACATTTACCGGCCTGAATGTCCGAGAAATTTTCACAGAAAATATTCGTCCTCCGACAGGATTCGAACCTGTATCCTATACGGAAACGTCATTTAGCTTAACGTGCCTTAACCGATTTGGCCACAAAAGAGCGTCCGGTTAGCAAGGTCGAATTTACTGTATTTGAACTTCAATCTTCTATGAATCTGTCACGTACATTCATATCTGCTCATGGCGTATCAAATGTAAACAAATGACGTTATGAAATGGACAAATTCCGACAATTATTCTAAGACATTTTTATGTTTATACATTGTCTGACTTTGTCCATTTCATAATGTGTGACGTCATATATATATATATATAATATAATATTTTTTTTGTTTAAAAATATGATTCTTTCGCTACATAAGAGTTCTCATGTTTCAAAAACGAGAGCCGAAACCATCCAAATAATTATTAAAATTAAGTTGAATTGAGGTGTTTAGTCCCGTTTCATCTTCAAGTGAAATTTTAGGAATAAGCTATCTCTTGGTTTACGTGTTTTTAGGCGTGGTCCGTTATAACATTCGTTATTGTGGGAGTGGCTAGGCTAGTTTTCTTCGTTAAGGGGTCAGAGAGTTAGTTCTTATCTATAGATTCATCATCTTCTGAGAGGTTTTGCTAAGGTCATATTTTTATACAAAAAAATATAATATAAGGTCTACTTCTGTATGGAGCACTAAAAATACTAAGGAACTCCGGATTATGCATCCAACGTGTCCTTTTTCATTTTCTGCATACCTGCGCACTTACATATATATATATATATATATATATATATATATATATATATATATATATATATATAAAAGATGTGCGATGGGTAAATTGTCGCTATTTTATATTTTCAATTTTACGCATATGCGTTGTTTGTTTTTGATTTTGTCGACTGTACATGTAGTGGGGTCAGCTGGGCACCGTCTATGAGGATCCAATCACCTGAAGAAGGCCGGAGCGTACAACGGCCGAAACATTGTGATAAATATGGCAACGAAGATGAGGACAATAGTCCGAATAATGTAAATAGTGTAAAATAAACGTTGTATAAACCAGGTCTCAAATCCTCCTCCCACTGCACTCCGAATTTGGTTCTCTACGACCATTGAGTTTTGCAGAAGTTAAAAACCACCGTGCCAAAGAGATTTCAGGCCTTGAACGTGATTAAGGAGAAGACGAAGAGGCAGCTAATGGCGATCCCTGGAGAAGATATTGCAGACAGATCTGAAAAAATGGGAAGGACACTAGGAAGTGCTGTTTGATAAAAGTGACTCACCTGATATTTTTTTATTAAATGTTCTCTTCTTCGATGAAACGAAAGTTGAGCTAAATTCAAAGGATAAGCGATCTAAAATCCGAAGAAGAAGCTTTGAAAGCTCTTTGAATTTAGCAATAAGTACTGTCAAGCATCCGTTCAGTATAATGTATTGGGGATGCTTTTCTTTTCATGGAACTCTGTTTCTTGAAACCTATTGAAAAGACCCTCAGGAGCTAGCAGTTCAAGAGAATTTTAGAGTCTTGTCTGCTCCCTTCTGCTGAAAGGGTGAAAATCGACCCCACCAAGCTCATTTTTATGCAGGATAATGTTCCCTGTCAAAAATTGTAAACGATCTGGGATTGCAAAGGAAATGTTTGTCGTAGATTATTTCCACTTCGCCGAGAATAAATCACTAAGTTCAGACTCGAACATCGGGGACAGAAAGAAAATGCCGAAAACTCGATTCGCAAGCACTATTTCACAAATAACAATAACTCCCTCGGCAGCCAAAATCGACTACGTTTTTCTCCCGATTCGAGAACACTAACTGCTTTTATCGGCCGAACATTTTTTCCTTTAATCGACAGCTGGGAGAGGATGTTCAGTAATTTGCATATCAAAATACTTTTATAGCAACTCCTGCGACGGATTTGTTTTTTAATTCAAATATTCCGTCTTCAGCATGTCATGCGGAATACGTGCCCTTTGGTTTGGTAAGTAATTTTCTTTTTCGCCACATTTTCTGTCGTAGAATACACATGACGCGCTGTCACTTGGTTTGACGAGGTAAGTCGCCGTTTTCTTCGCTATACAAATCAAAATTGATGAAGGAATACTTTGATGAGAAGCAGGCGAGTGTTATGACATGGCCGCCCCAATCTCTTGACCTCAACCCCATAGGAAACTTATGGTAGTGAGTAAGGCTCCCTTGCTCTAGGTCGTCTTTTTTTTCCGTTTCGCCAATCGTAAGGAAAAAAGGAGAAGGACAACGCTGCAGAACTTTATCATAATTTAATCCAAGATAATCGTAATTTTCCTACTATAAGAACAAGAAGAAAAAAGATACCCCGCGCGATAGTTCACTTGGTTTGACATCAGCTGCAATGAACGATGCTTTTTGCTTTTAGTCAGACTTCGTATCATTATTCATTATATTTTAACACATTTGTTTTCGGCCGTTATGTTTGGCCTTCCTCAGAGGCATATTTCATATGTCAGCCTTCACAAGTAATTGAGTTTTACATTTTTCTTCCATATTTTATCAACAAGAAAATCACAATTGAAAGGACTCACTGAACCAAATATTGGATTCTTGTGCTAATGGGAGAACTTTCAGGAAACAGTTCGTACGATGTTATCTGATATGAAAAGCCTTAATTGAGTCATGGAGTCTCAAAACCTGATGGCAACATTGTTTACAATTTCACCTGTAAAGTTTCGAATCGTATGTTATATGTTTTGTGTTTCACATAAATTAACAGTTGGAAATTTGATAATCTTTTCCATTCGAACATCGATCGCTGACCCTGAGCAATCATCATAATGTGAATCAATATATAACAAACAATATACATTGAACCCTTAAAGATGTGGGGAAAATGGAGGCGGTCATAAAGAAAACCAGTGAACTGGAAGAGATTTTAATGATCGGAAAAAATCCTTATTAAATCGCTCCACATGTTTTATATTCTTGACATGAACCCTGACAAAAAGAAATCACGAATGGACGTGATTTTTTGTTCCAGGAAAAAGCTAATGTAATTATTATTTTAAAATCATTCTTCTATTTTTCATTGTTCATTATAATTTTGATTATATTCTTATATTCTTATACATTCATTATCTTTATTCATGAAAATACGTTTCTTTTTAATGATGTTGTGGTATACATCGATTGTTTTGTTTTTAAATAAGTGTTACTTTATGAATATCTAATATATTATCACTATGAAGTATTATATTATAAATATTAAGTATTTTGTATTGATTAAACTACTTTATACTAGACGTAAATATTTGTAAATATATGGATGTGAAACGTAGACACTGTTGGCAGATACAGAGAGAAGGATCCAAGCATTTGAGAACAAATGCATGAGAAAACTCCTGGGTATTTATTATTGGGAACAAAAAAAAAACAACCAAAAAAACAATGAGTTTGTGTGAAAAAGGGTTGAAAATTTTGTGGGACACCAGGAAGATCTTCTCGCCACTGTCAACCGGAGAAATATGGCGTGGTTTGGATACATTAAAAAGCACGACAGGCTGTGCAAGGGCATCATCGTTATTATATTGGGAATGTCCATCCCATGAAGTCGTTCCTTGCAGATTGACCACAGATTCTCGATTGGATTTAAATCAGGAGAATTTTCGGGCCAGTCTATAGTACTTTGATTTGCTTACTGGTAAAGCTTGCCGATGTGTTCGAGCAGCGTTACAATTTTCGTACGCTTCTTTGCAGTAACGTCCGTCGCAGACAATAGCCGTAGGACAACTAATCGACAGTTGAGACAATATGTCTGGGCGTAATGAAAATCTGATCCAATCGCGGATGACGCAATATTTTTTAAGGCCAAGCAAATTTCACCATACACCCCGAAAATAGATTCATATTACTGCACACCACTGCAAATAACCTAATCTGAGGGAAAAAAAAGAAATCGATTACACATTGTCACTCCAGTAGTTCTAAAACTGAGCATATGGTGAAGGAAAGGAAACTAAAGCGGTTGTTTCAATTAATTTACAGAAGGGTATATATATATATATATATATATATATATGTGAAAAGTGTATATAAATATAAATAAATATAAGTATGTATAATTATTTATATATTATATGCGCGGTACTTATTAGAAAGCGCTCAATATCAGAGGTAGAGCTAACATATTTGGTTGGATAGATGTGAGTTTGTGACCCTGGGTTTCACGCTTTAGCGATCGTCAGACAAACTGATTAATGTTTTAAAAAATTGGGGTTTATGTAGATTGCGTGTATTGGTGTTATTGTGGAAGTGGTGGGGGAAACTTCGTCGCTTATGTCATTCATCGTACTAACGCAAACATCGATGTATGCAGACACATATACATACTTGGTCGCCTTCTGTCCTTTGAACAAGTCAGTAGGAGTATCACCAGGCTCAGTACTCCTTCCGTTTTTATTGAACAGGATTAGAAGTTTATCCTCTGTTTTCGGTTTAGGGTATAGTTTCCCGGTCCTTTCTTCCATGGTCATAATGATTTAACTGTCTAAACTTTAGGGGAATCTGATTGTTCACAGACTGCGACTTTCCATGATGAGGGTACCGGGTTGGCAGTTTTCTGCTTGCTTCTACCGACTCGTAGTAAGGAGCTAGAACTCTTTGGTATCGTTTAGAGAGACTGCTCTGCATAATATCGCTTAGAGAGGATATTCGCATAATATCGAGATATTTGTAGAGCCATGTCGCACATGGATAGGTGGTTCAGCATGTATTTCCGGTGAGCAACACTGAGGCCAGATTATGCTTTAGACTTAGCCGCCTTCTTGTCAGTTTCTGTGTCGCCATAGGCTATAGATAATCATTTTGGCCTTTTTTTTTAAAACAAAATCTTCTTATGACAAATACAATGAAAAGAATTACATGTAAACCAATAAAAAAAAATCTCTTTCTCCAATATTCGTGACATTAATTACAATTTCTGTAGTGTAGAATCTTTTCTATTGAAACAGTCTCCAGATATTTTCTAAAACTAATTTAAATTCTTCTATTGCTACCAATGAATTCTCTGTTCCAGGCTATCGTCCTTTTTGCCGAAAAGATTCCAGCATACATATGCATGACCTCGGTATCTATATTCGGGAAAATCTGCAATGGAAATATCTCTTGAGTCCCCAGATGATTTTTTCATGTGCTTTCGTAGTTGCACGCAGCTATCTCTTTTTCCTTTATCAATCTCCTTTTCTGGACTGTAATATATTAAACAAAATTTCTGATAATACAGAAATGGTACTCTCTCTACATAAATCTGCTAATATTTTTGTGTTACGCCAAGTGACTAAAGCTTTCTCGTGTTACTGATGTTGACAGTATTCAGGCATTCAATTTATACCGCTGCTCAGCCTCTTGGTCAAATATTGGATTTCCTACGCTTTTCCCCAATAAATCTGATCAACATTCTTCTTTACTTAATTTGTTCCTTACCTCGTCTCCTAGCTCTTGTAGATCCCAACTCTGTCCTCTTGGCAATTCAGATCATGTTATGGTATCTACTGATATTTCTTTTGAGTTGTCTATGAGAAAGGGACCTGCTATTCACAAGACCAGCTTACTGATTGGGATTCATTTTGTAACTTTATTTGAGACACTCCTTGGATTGATATTCTTAACCTTCCTATTGATAATTGTGACACAGAGGTTTCTTCTTGGGTTAAAGCTGACATTAATGCTTTTGTACCTTATTGTAAATATCAGGTAAAACCGCAATCTTCTCTTTGGTTCAGCCGCTAGGAATCAATTTTTCCGAGTATACCAGCTTGATAATTCTGACCACAATAAACGCCTATTTGTGTCTGCTCGAAATAATTGTAAACGTGTCCTTAAAGAGACTAATTCTTTGTTTGCTGATAGAATAAGGCACCTTATAACCTCTAACAAGTTTGGACCACATGACTACTGGGAGCTCTGTAATAGTATGTTAAATAGGAGTAAGTCTTCTATTCTTCTCTTCACTCAACTTGAGATGCTAGCATATATATATATATATATATATATATATATATATATATATATATATATATATGTCATATAAAGCTACTACAACATTCTTCTTGATTTGTTTCTTACCTCGTCTCCTAGCTCTTGTAGAGCATCACAACTCTGTCCTTTTGGCAATTCAGATCAGTTTAAGAGTAAGTTTTCTATCTCTCTTCTCTTCAATCATTTTGAGGTGTTAGCATATACTGCAGATAAAGAAAGATGTTTTACTCGTGAATTCTCTTCAAATTCTAATCTTGACTCATCTGGTGCATCTTTTCTTGACTTTCTATTCAGAACTGAGTCTCTATTGAGTGATATGCATGTAACTTCGTCCTTGGCTTCTGTTATCATCTCGAAACTGGATCTCCACAAAGCATGTGGACTTGACTGTATTCCTCTTCTCTTCACTCGTGATGCTATATATATATATATATATATATATATATATATATATATATATATATATATATATACACACACACACACACACACACACACACACACACATGTATATATATATATATATATATATATATATATATATATATCAGATAAACCTACTAAATCTGATCAACATTCTTCTTGATTTGTTCCTTATCTCGTCTCCTAGCTATTGTAGAGCATCACAACTCTGTCCTTTTGGCAATTCAGATCATGTTATAGTATCTATTGATATTTCTTTTGTATCGTCTATTAGAAAGGAACCTCATATTGACAAGTCTTCATACTGATTAGAATTCATTTTGTGGCCATCTTCGAGATCCCGTTGGATTGATATTCTTAACATTCCTATTGAATGTGCCACAGAGATTTCTTCTTGGGTTAGCCGGCATTAAAAATACCAGGTAAAACCACAATCTTCTACTTGGTTCATATCGGTCTGTTCAGTCACTATAGTCCACAGGAATCCTCTATTAAGTGGCCGTCCTGGGTAAGACGATAAACTACACCCGGCAGCAAGTTTCGATTGTACTCGTAAAATCGATTAGAATAGATTCCCAAAATATATATCTAAAAAAAAAAAAACAAACAAAAAAACAAATTTAAAATTATCAGCGTTTTCTCTCCTTCGTGCGCATGTGCAGTCTCATGAAACGTAAACCTCACTTTAATCTGATGAAATCCTAAATGATGAAACTCCTCCTCCCGAAAACGTTTCCGTCCTGTGTATGATGATAAACTACATCCGACAGCAAGGCATCTGATCAGGAGGTTTTGTGGAACCACTTCTTAATTGTTGCTGTTCGCAGATCCACACCTCACCCGGGGTGGCAGCACCTGTTAGGGTCTCAATTATGGGCAAATAGTTAACCCCCAAACTTAGATCAAAACACTATGAAAGTGTAAAAATGGGATTTAATACCAGAAATGATTTGTAAAAAGATTATTACCAGCAATAAATTTTTGAAAGATAAATCATTACCAGCAATACATTATTACCAGCAATACATTAATACCAGCAGTACATTATTACTAGCAGTACATTAAAAAAAAGTAATACATTTTTGAAAAAAATATTACTAAGAATACATTTTTCAAAAAAAAAAAAAAAGGAAAAAAAAGAATATTACCAACAATACATCTTTGGAAATAAAAATATTACTAGCAATACATTTTTGAAAAAATATTACCTGCAATAGATTTTTGAAAGAAAAAAATATTACCAGCAATACATTTAAAAAAATATTACCAGAAATAAAAGTTTTGTCGGCATTAAATAACCCATTGAGGTTGATACGCCGCAAAACAAAACAAATTAATCTATTGAGTGATATGCATATAATTCCGTGCATGCATTCTGCTATCATCTCTAATCTTGATCCCTACAAAGCATATGGACTTGATGGTATCCTTGCAATCGTCCTTAAGAAATGATCTCCTGAACTGGCCGCTGTTCTTTCTAAATATGGTCTGATCCTTCTTTCAGCCTTCTACTTGTTGTTGGTAAAGTACGAGAAGCTCTAATTAACTTTGACTGGTTTAAGTATCTCGATCCGAAGGGTCTTTTTTCAGATAATTAATATGGCTTTCGCTTCTCTAGGTCAACTGCTGGTGTGTTAACGATTATTTCTGAAAGAATCTAAAGCTTTAGATAAGAATGGTGAAGCTCAGGCACTTGCTTTGGACATCTTGAAAGCGTTTGATAGGGTTTGACATACTGGTCTTCTTCACATAGCCACTCTTCTAGATTATTTTGGTTTAATGAAGGTGTTCTCCAGGGTTCTGTCCTTGGACCTATGTTGTTTCTATCACTTTCCTGATGTCACCAGGTCTCAACTCGGTAAATAGTCGTGTCAGCATAATCTATGCTGAGGACACAACTATTTACTCCTGTTTTAATAGTAAGTTTGAACTGTTCGATAAGGTCAAGTTGGCAGCTGATCTAAAAAAAAAAAAATATGGCGTAAAAATAGGACAAGGAGTGGCTTGTTAATTTTAACGCTTCCAAAACGAAACTGCTTTTTTTTTTTTAAATCGTCTCAGAGAAAACTTTTACCTTCATTCAGCATGGCCGATGCTAACCTCCAAAAAATAACTCATTGCACCTTCTCTGACTAAACTTCTCCATGGAAAGAGTATATTGAATCACTTGCTCAGTCTGCAGATGAGAAAGTTGGTTTTCTGCATCGTGTTAGACAGTTTTAGATACTTAGTTTCTTACTTATAAGTCTACCACTCATCTTTGTTTTGAACATTGCTGCCACGTATGGTCTAGTGTTCCTGAAATATATATAGAGATTCTTGATAAAATCAAAAAGAAATCTGCAATGTTATCGGTTCTGATCTGGTATCTCGGCTTCAGTCAATTTCCCACCGTCGTAACGTAGCTTCTCTTTGCCTTTTCTATAAATATTTTCATGGTAACTGTTTTGATGAACTTTCCGCTAGGGTACCAACACTTTTTAAGCGCAGTACTAGCTTAGCGGCAATGTCTCATCATTTTACAGTCGAAATGGCAAGATGCAACCGTAAGTTCTATGCCAACATTTTCTTCTATTACACTTCGCGGAATTCTCTTCCCAATCAACTTTGATCTTCAAAAAGTTAAATGTAATGTCAAAAGTTATTTCATATACATATATGTGTGTGTGTGTGTTTGTAACTATATATATATATGTGTGTGTGTATGTAAATAAAAAAATATATATTTACACATACATATGCACACACGCACACACATATATATTTACCCACACATACACATACATTTATAGTCTGTTTCATGCTTGAGCGCAATTTTCAGGCCATGTGCATTCCGGTCAAGCATGCAACAATCTATTCCCGCTCGGTGTTCACTTTTATATCTGTCTTTATGAACCCTTTCCTTTGTGGCCTTTCCTTAATCAACCTCACTAAAGTATTCTCATTCTCTTTAACTCGCGGTAAAGTCCTGCGTTCTAGTGGCATCATTGGCTAGCTTGGGGTGAAACGATTTATATATATATATATATATATATATATATATATACAAATAATATTAGTGGTCAATATACATACATACATACATATATATAAATAACAACGTTAAACATATATATATATATATATATGTACCAATTTTATATCTGTGTGTATGTTTTTGTTTTCCATGTCGACAAATATGAAAATTTCTCAACTGAATATATCCATAATGGATTTGAAGAGTTTGTGACTATTTTAAGATTATATCTGTGTGTATGTTTTTATGCTAATGCTCAGTTGAGAAATTTTCATATTTGTCGACATGGAAAACAAAAACATACACACAGATATAATCTTAAAATAGTCACAAACACTTCCAAAAAACCATTATGGATATACTCAGCTGAAAAATTTTCATTTTATATATATATATATATATATATATATATATATATATATATATATATATATAATAATGGACTCTCCTGTCGGTTTCGACATATGAGGATCTGACAGCTTATTGATTCAGTTATGAAAGTTTATGCGATAATCTTAGTGGCATTTAATCCCGCTAGTGATTTACAAAGGAGGCCACATATGGAGCAAGTGTGAGGATTGTGAAATGAGATCACTGTTAGATTGGGTGACCTTTTAGATCTTGCTCTCATTTCTTGAAGATGATTCAGACAAGCAGATTGAAAATTGCTGAGTCCACTAAAACACGTTGATCTCCATTCTACCCGCTCCAAAGCTAAGCGCTCAAAGGGTGTTATGTGGTATATTGACTGACAATATATATATATATATATTTTTTTTTCATGTTCAATACAGAGAATGTTTTTTCGAGAAATGTCACATTTATTTATGAAAAAAAATTAATTATTTTTAATTTTATGTAGAAAACGTGTTTTTGGTCTGAAGACGGTCGAGACCAGAAAAAAGTGTCGTAGTAAAATTATGTAAAAACAAATTAATTTTATTTTTGTTAAATAAATCCACATTACATATAAAAAACGTTTTGCGGCATTGAACTTTTAATATACATACTTTTAATATCTCGTTGGAACCATCATAACATATTTCTTTTATATATATATATATATATATATATATATATATATATATATATATATATATATATGTATGTATGTCTGTAATATTGCTTTAAAATATAAACATTAAAATTTGAAGGCAATTTAAATTTGGCTTTGAGGCACAGCATAGTAGAATCGTTAATCTTTCTCGAAACACTCACATTGCGCCGATTATTTTAACTACTGGGAATTTGCACAATATTTTCACCCCAAACAACAATGTTATATATACTACTCAAGTACATACAGCTTCTTTTTTTTTTTTTTTTTTTGGACAAGGTCTGATGAAGATTCTCACGGTATAATAGAGTGAAGGCTTACCGTTATTGTTTTCGATAAAATACTTTTTTTCATTAATGCTAATATATATATATATATATATATATATATATATATATATATATATATATATATATATCCCAGTTTAGGGACAAAAAAAAATTTTCCAAGGCGGGATAAAAAAAGTATCAGCAAATAAAAATATCCTCCTGCAGGAAAAAGAGTCGATTGAAAACAATAGACACCTGACGAAGGCGATAGCATACACGATTGAAACTCTGTTTATAATATTTACAGGAAGCAAGATGAGAACAATCTTTTTTATTTATTACAGCCTTTGTTATTTTTATCTGCATAAAACTGTTTACTTAATGCTTTTTTTCATTTCTACATTGATCTACAAAACACTGGCAGCTGTATCTTTTGTCAATGACAAAGAATGAATTATACGAAGACTGATAAGAAAGTATCGGAACTGTTGCTATAGAAACGGAGCTACATGACGCAGAATGAAATCGCTTGGCACAGATTGACCTTAGACACTGTTGCGCATGCACACTATGTTCTAACGTCCTCGCTCATTTCCGTTGTTTATAGTAGTGTTTGGAAGGAAAGTGTGTAGAGTGTGGTCGTCTCACCACACCACAGAGTTTCCATCAATAACCATGGTTTGTGTCGCAGTTTCAACAACCATCATATTGCACAGATCTCGCCCCTTGTAACTTTTCCCAAAAATCAATTCTTATTTGAAAAGAAGAAGATTTAAAGACGTCGAGGCAAGCCAAAAGAATGCGACGAGGACCAAAACAAGAGTTCCAGTAATGCTTCTATCAACGGAAACGGCACTGGATAAAGTCTGTGACTTTAGAAGGAGACTACTTCGAAGGTGATTAAATGCCGAGTTGATATATGTTGTAGTTTTTTTTTGTTTTGCATAGCACCAGACCTGATACTTTTTGACCACACCTCGTATTTGCTTATGAAATATTCATTAGCGTCAAATCCTCCTTACCATGTCTCTCTCAGAAATTGGCCCCATTGATCTAACCAAAATATGTCCGTGCACAGTAATGGGTGGTCCTGTAAACAAAAAAGAAATATTTATTAATGTAAATAAAATATTTATTTAATAATAATAATAATAACTATGTAATTCAATGACACACATCAAAATAGGTAAAATGTATTTTTAAGAGCGGTAGAAATTTTGTTAAAAAATAACTCAGTAGATAGTGACAGTGGAGGGACAAAAGTGTAGAAAATATTTAGAAAATTTTCAAAAGAATTATTTCATTGGCCATTGGGGGGGGGGGGTAGGAGATGATATAATGGATGTGGGAGATGTCAGCTCAGCCATGAGCAGGCCTTTGTCACACCCTATTTTTTGTTGGTCTTTTGGTCCTCACAATAATCGAGGAAGCTTGTCTCGGTGCCTGAGTCTCCGCTTAGGCATGATGTTGTCTTGAGTCCTGAGGAAAACCTTCAAAAATCTTCTACCTTGGGTGTTTCTTGCGCCTTATATTTGCTGAACATTATTGAAATTCGTTAAATTTAAAACATTACCGAAATTCATTACATCTGAAACATTATTGAAATTCATTAAATTATTCCAAGAATCTTTCTCGATCTTCATTTTGTTTGGATCGCTGATCAAACAAAAAGATTTCTGGTTTGGAGCGACGTGGTAATTTAAAAAGTGCTAGGTTTGAAGAATACGGCCTCGTAGCAGAACAACTCACCACAAATCCATGGTCATTTGCTGTGTCGTAATACTAACATGGTGATGGGCATTCTCATGCAGCAAAACTTTCAGTTAACTTCTTAGCTCATAAAATGATAATTTTGGTCTCAACCTGACATTCAAACGAGTCAGTTGTTCGTTGTAGTAAGCATTTTTCATATCTACAGCAAAGATTCCTACAAAAGCAAAACATTAACCTAAAAACTTGTGTCATCTTCCTAAATATCCTCATCAGATCGAGACTTTCATGCGGATGTCATGTATGACATCAAGTTCGTTCAGAGATATCTAAACATTTATCTGTATACAACCACATTCTCAGATCAATAATTAAAAATGGCTTCGAGCGAATGAAGAGTCTTACGAGGGCAATCTTCATTAAATCTCATGGACTGGTGCTACAAAATCATAAAGAACGGTACCAAATAGTAGAAACCTCTTGAAAACTTTCAACAATAGTAACAACAACTAAAATAGATACCACATGTAACCCGAAGAGAAAGTAGTGACATAATCAAGATGTTGATATTCCACACTACTTTATAGAAAATGTTAGGAAGGAAACCCCGATCGATAACAGAATCGATAGAAATTGATAACAGTTATTGGACTTAACAAATCTATTTTCTTGAAAAGGTGTTTAAATAGAAAGATTTGATAAATTTCGACTAAAAGTTGCACCGGCTGCTCGGTCAATGAATTCTGAATGTTTCCTTATAAGGAAATGGTTAGTATTACCATTACCATTTACAGTTCACAATAAGGAAATTCCGCTACGTCCATTTCAAATATCAATAAGAACCTTTCATGCTTGATTCTGTTTAGAATGAAATGTTGAAGTCTGTACTGCATCTAATGATTATTTCCTTTGTTTCGGATTCACAAAATAAATCCATCTTTCGTCGCCGGCGAACATTTTGCTTAAAAATGCCCTTTTCTTGTGTCGAGCAAGAAGTGAAGACCGCTGTTTAATGAAGAGAAAGACAAGTGTTTAATGAAGAGAAAGACAAGTATTTAAATAAGAGAAAGACGAGTATTTAAAGAAGAGAAAGACAGGAGTTTAAAGAAAAAGAGAAAGACAAGTGTCTAAACTAGGGGAAACAGGTGTTTAAATAAGAGAAAGACGTGTTTAAAGAAAAAGGGAAAGACAAGTGTTTAAAGTAAGGAAAACAGGTGTTTAAGGAAGAGAAAACAGGTGTTTAAAGAAAAAGAGAAGGACAAGTGTTTAAATAAGGGAAAGACGGGTGTTTAAAGAAGAGAAAGACGGGTGGTTAAATAAAAAAAAAAAGAAAGACGAGTGTTTAAAGTAGGGAAAACAAGTGTTTAAAGAAGAGAAAAGCAAGCGTTTAAAGAAGAGAAAGATAAGTGTTTAAAGAAGAGAAAAGCAGGTGTTTAAACTGTGTATGTCACGTGTTCAGATACTAACTGATAATCATTTCTGAAAGTTCAGGTGGAATCCATTTTTGTAACGTTTGTCAGAGGCATTGGAATGACGCACTGTTTTTAGTGATTGCATAAGCCAAAAAAAAAAAAAAAACACTTCTAAGATTTTTCAAACATTGTGCAACATACGTGAGCGTAATCATTTGCATCATATCGATATATTCAATATATCAAAATATATTCTGTTTGGCCGGTGGATATCCATTTGTTGCATGTAATTGAATTCGATCGTTTCTGTTTTAACATGTTTACGGCTGTCGATTGAATTTTTTTTTTTATGTGCTGCTTCCGTTTTATTGATTGTTTGTGCTCGAGAAGATTGTTTTTTTTTTGAGGACAGACATTCATTTCCAGGTTATGTCGAATGAAGCGGGTTTCTTTCGTGTTCCAAATGTAAGAAGAAAGCTCTACTCGGACAGCTTTTACCCAAGAATGACAATGCTCTGAAACAGCACCCGCCACCCCGTGTGAATCATCCCTAAACGCTATGATCTTAACCTCTTCAAGTCTAGGATCAATCATTATTTATTCTTCTTATCCTCATAATTTTCATTTTTTTTTTTACTACTCCGTCTTAAACTCATATTATACAGTTCATTCCGTAACACTCTACCTTGAGTGACTCTCGAGCGTTGTATTTGCTGAATCTTAGAAAAAATAATAAAGAAATCGTTTTCTGTTGACGACGTCCAAGTCTTCTGTTTGTGTGTGACTAAACTTGTTATGGTTCAGGAGATGATCACAACCCTGATGAGTGCCGTGTTTACTCATTCCCCCCACGAGAATGAGATGTGACACAAGGTCGGATTAATGTGGGGACCCGAGCGCGTACACTCGGGCAGGGACAAAAATTCCCCTCAGCCCACGCAACCGTCGGTTGCGCTGGCCTCGGTGCGAGCACCGATCCCTCCCTCTTGTGCAATGGGAAGGCGCGGCTTCGGGCAGCTGTTCCCCAGGGCTGGGCACCTCTTCAGTATAATTTTCCTCAGTTTACCCTCTGTCCTCAGACAGAGAAGCCCCTGAGAGCACTCTGTCCAAGGACAGAGACGCAACTGAGAGATGATAAATAATGTGATAATAAATAAAAAGATAATAAATAATGCCCATAGAATTACTGATCAGGGATTAAATAAATTACAAATATTGTATTTGCTTATTTTTAGCCTAATCCGTTCATATTCACGGATATTTTTCCGTGTGTTACAATCAAATGATGCAAGAAATGTCCTATAACAGTGAACATCACTTTTATCTCGCAAGTACTTTCCATCTCATTCTGCGTTCATCATCATGGTAAGGCAAAAACTGTGTGTAGCTATTCATTACTGAATTTTTGCTTTTTGCTTTTAAATGCAACGGCTGACATTTATGCTTCAGCGTTCATTAGAATGTAAAAAAATTATCTACTATGATTTTTTTCTTTTAGGTTGAAATATCATTGTCAAGCGTTCATTAAAGCGTGAACCTGTTCTTTTTATAGGCATTTTAGAATAATTTTTTTATGAGAAATTTATTTATTGAAAATAGTTTGAACAAAGTAACTATAAACAATTTTATTTTAGTTAAATATTCTTCTCTTGCTGATAGATTTTTTTTTACTCCTTTGGTAGTGGAGACTTCAGGGGTTATTGGCCCTCGTTCGATGACGTTCCTTCGGAGGATTGACGCGATTGCGTCTCGATTAAGGGACGAGACTTGCGAAACGGAGTGGCTCTTGCAGCGCGTCTCACTGGCAAAAAAAAAAAAAAAAATTGTTTAGAACAATTATAACACTATTCGTAACTGATTCTATTTAGTGTCAGCTTCAATTTTTAAATGTAGATTGCTTCGAGGATAAGTAGTTTTAATTTGCTATTTTCTTGGTGTAGGATAGTTGTGTTATTAACCAGTATTTTTCTATACTGTGATTGTGGACAGGAAGGTTGGTGCAAATGTCTTGCAATGGACGAATGGTCAGACATGTGTAGAGGAATACTATAGTATAATTGATAATGTAGTTGTCTTATATCCAACATATATATTTGTTTTCTTTTGTTGTTGGAGATAATTACTGTTTTAGATATCTCATTGCCAGAAAGTTTTGATTAAACATTTTACCAAAGTGATCAACATACATAATTAACATTTGTAATGCCATTTTGAAATGAAACAATTCCAATAACTGAGAGAAAAGATATGCGAAAGAATTGATCAATTGTGATGGCGGAAAAGGAAAAACAGAAGAATATCTTTTATTTGTTAACGATTCCGTCCAGGAGAAAACAAAAATAAAAAATAGAAAAATAAAAACGAACATCATACATTTTCTAAACTATTTAAAACGGAAATCAGTTTGAATAAAACGTTTTGGAACGTGTGTGATGTTACAGGAATTCTTTAGTGGAGGTAGCTTTAAATAAATACTTGAATATTTGTCGTCTTTTTCATTTTATTTTCTAATATTTATTTTCTACGACCTTGGAAAGAAAATTAAGATTTTAAATAAATGATTTAAAATATGGTGACAGTTAAAAATAACTAAGTTGCTTGAGAACTGAAGTGTTTTCTGTTTCGCTAAATTAAAAAAAAAAGAAGCATTTTTCACAGATTTTGTTGTTTCATAGGAAGAAAGATTAAATATAAGTAAAAAGAGAGAAAATAAAACTGATCTCTGCGTGTGTGTGTGTGTGTGTGAGAGAGAGAGAGAGAAAGAGCGAGAGAGATAGGAAGAAAGATAGAGAGGATAAGAAATATAGTAAAGAGGGATGTAAAATATTGAAAGAGAAAGAGAGTGTGTGTGAGAGAGAGGGGGAGAAAGACTGAGAGGATGAATAATAGAGAAAAGAGGGGTGTAAAATATTGCGAGAGAGAGTGTGTGTTTGTGAGAGAGAGAAAGGAAGAAAGATTGAGAAAATAAGAAATAGAGAAAAGAGGAATGTAAAATATTGCGAGCGAGAGAGAGAGAGAGAGAGAGAGAAAGAGAGAGAGAGAGTGGGTGTGTGTGAGAGAGGGAGGAAGAAAGATTGAGAGGATAAGAAATAGAGAAAAAAGGACGTAAAATACCGAGAGAAAGAGAGAGTGTGTGTGAGAGAGAGAGAGAGAGAGAGAGAGAGGAAGAAAGATTGAGAGGATAAGAAATAGAAAAACGTCGGATGTAAAATATTGCAAGAGAGAGAGAGAGAGAGAGTTTTTATGTGTGTGTGAGAGAGAGAGAGTGAGTGGGAGGAAGAAAGTTTGAGAGGATAAGAAATAGAGAAAAGAGGGATGTAAAATACCGAGAGAGAAAGAGAGAGAGAGAGAGTGTGTGTGTGTGTGTGAGAGAGAGGGAGGAAGAAAGATTGAGAGGATAAGAAATAGAGAAAAGAGGAATGTAAAATATTGTAAGAGAGAGAGAGAGAGAGAGAGAGAGTATGTTTGTGTGAGAAAGAGAGAGAGATAGAGATTAAGTAATAATATATCGAAAGAAAAATTATCTGGAGAGAAAAACAGTGACATATAAGTAAAGATTTTTAATATACTAAAGAGGTTACTTCGTTAGACGACCGGATCAACAACCAACCAAAAATGCGTCATTTCATGTGTGACAACCTAATATTTTGAGAGTTTGTGTGTATCTGTGTGTGTAAGAGAGAGAGAGAGAGAGAGAGAGAGAGAGAGAGAGAGAGAGAGAGAGAGAGATGTGAAACATTTATAAAATCACTGAGAAAAAAAAGAATATTTACTGAAGATGTACGCTTACGGCCATATGACACTGAAACACTGGTTCTCGCAAGAAAACCGAAGTGAAGTAACGTCGAACCTGGTCAGTACCGAGATAGAAATATCAGGTACTGCAAGTGTGAATGTGCAGTCAGTGTAGTGCTTAACGACTTGAAATTGGAAGTCGGAGTGTTGAGTTCCAATTTCAGTCGGGTTCTTTATATTCACCTACGCGCAAATATCCTTGGCAAAAGTATGAATTCACTTCTTCTATTCCTTGAATAATAAGATCCTCATATTCAATATGGAAGACACATGCCAAGTACTTTCGACTATTTCAAACTGTCATCTTCAGGGCGCAATTTTTCCATACATAGGCAAGCACTAAGATGAAATATATGTAGACCGAAAGATATATATTTTTTTAAAATTATGCGATATATTGAGTATGTTTTGGGGCGTGCGATGCCACGACTCTAGAGTTTTTGTTCAAATCGATCAAGTGAGAATTTTGTTTGACTTTTGAAAATCCACGAAAATCCATGTATTTATCTGTTAAAATGAAATGGACTAAGTATAATCCAATTAGTAGAGTATATATATCCGAATATAATGATCTTATTCAAGGAATAAATAGTAAGTTAATACCTCATTAAGACTTGTTAGCGAAGTGATTTCGCAATCACATTAACATTGCTAATTGATTCTTTGTATAAGTTGTTTCTTTATGATATAATATATATATATGTGTGTGAGTGCGTGTGTTTGTATGTATGTGTGCGCGTGTATGTGTGTGTGTGTAAAAATGACAATTGGAAAAAATGTTAGTTTTTGGCTTATATCAAAGGCATGCAATGAAAGCGAAAGAAACAAGAACAAAGATTTTTTTCCAATTGTCATTTTTAAATCAATTTGTCTTCAGAATTATTCTGGGATATATATATATATATATATATATATATATATATATATATATATATATATATAACCTGCACATATTATGTTTATTTCTTTTTATTTATATCCTCTCAAATTCACGGATCACTTTCTTAATGTTGTTATTAAATTCATTAAGGGAGGCACCGTATTTATTCATTTCTTTTATTTTCCCACATATTTTCAATCTCATCCAAGATCATCTTCATGGGTGAATTGCTAAGACAAAAAATGGATGTCATTGATAGTGTGTGCTTTTTTGGTAAATGCGCATGAAACACGCACTAACACACACAGGCACACACACACACACACACACACACACACACACACATATATATATATAAATATATATGGTCACTAGTGAGTAGAATACGTTTCTCTTTCTCATAAATATATATATATATATGTGTGTGTGCGTGTGTGGGTGTGTGCGTGTGTGTGTGTGTGTCTGTGTGTGCCAACATATAGAAAAATAGGAAAGAACACGTTAGGTAAATAATCCGAAGTTCTTTAGTATTTTTTTTTTTTTTTAAATTTCTCAATACAAAAGTAGAGCCTGAATTATAATTATTTTTTCATTTCGCTTGAAGATGAAACAGAGCTTAATATTTTAATTCAATTTAATTTTAATAAATATATTGAAGATTTTTGCTCTTGTTTTTGAAACATGAGAACTCTTATGTAGCAAACGAATCATATTTTAAAAAAATAATTATATATATATATATATATATATATATTGCAGCAATCTCTCTTTTATGTACAAGTTTCATTAAAAACGAATAACTAAGTACTGTTTATGCACAATTTCGATCCCAATTTAAAACATTTCATTCAAAAATTGGAAAAATACAATAAAAATACTACAGGCAGACATTGTCGAGTGAATTTAATCAAAATTGCACATACATAAGCACACACACACACACACACACACACACACACACACACACACACACACATATATATATATTATTAATGCATGTTTCATTAAATAATATAGACAAGTTTTGTCTATTTATTTTAAGTAAGTTCCTTTCATATTGTCTGATAAGCTTAATCACATTATCATTGAAAGACGAAAGAAAAACACCATATTGATACATGTTTAAATCCAATCTAAGCTTTCAGCTTACATAAGCCATTATTAAAGATGACAATTTCAATAAATCAAACAACACACAGACGAAACAACAATGATAGTTCGCCCTTGCTGCATGAAAAATTTCAAAGCAACGACAAACTCTTGTATACGAGACGCGGAGGCGAAAATCGCGTCGCAGCTCGTGACGTCACAAATCACCACGCGAGAGTGAAAACGAGAAGTATTAAGTATGGGAAGCCGTTGGTATAAACCAATGACTTCTGTTATCAATTATAGGCATTTAAGAATATTTGTGGAGATTTCATAGTTTATTTTGTTCACGTTAGGTTTCAACTGTTTTATGTATATAGCCTCAAGAATTTTTGTTTATTGTTTTCATGTTTGAGTATAGTTGTGTTGTAAACAAGTATTTTCCGGAATTGAGTACTCGACCAGGCATGTTGTTTTAAATGCCTAAAAATGTTAGAGTTATCATTTAAATGTAGAGTCAAGCGCCGTGAAAGCGAGTTTGTGGTGTGACCAACATAAATATTATTTAATCCATTGGAGATACAATCTCCCAAAGGGCACTTGAATATGTAAACTATGTTGGATTTTTGCAAATCACTAACGGGGGTGGGGGAAGAATCATTGCGAATAGTTATGTTGGATTTAGTGTAGTATATGATTAAGCTAATTTTTTTTGTTAGGATCTGTTGTAGATATATTAGTATTTAATGAAACATGCATTAATGAAAAATTGCTGCCTAAATATACACAAAACATACATACATATTGTTATGGTCCAATATCCTCGCACCACAGTTATGGTCCAAGATTAGAACCAAGGAAGAACAACACGAACACAAGAGTAGAATAACAAAGATATATTACAAGAGAAATATAGTACAAGAAGTTGAAGTTGTTAGTAATGACTGTCTGTCTGGTTTAGAGTGAAATAATATTGTCTCGACTCGTTACACCATTCATTCATTATACCTCTTGAGAGGCATAGTATTTATAGTGTCAGGAAGAGTCCATTATCGTTATAGGTAAGTTCCCATAACACATCTATCTATCTATCTATCTATCTATCTATCTATTATATTGGGTCGGAACAAATGTTTGTAGGTTTTTTAAGTAAATTTTGAAGACAATATTTAGATATTTGTACATATTTATTCAACCACATATGTGCTATTTTGCTTCTCTATCTTTCGCAATGTTTCATGCAGCTTCATGATTCTATCCTCCCCGAACTTGGCATCAGGCACAATACGGACACAATAAACCACCATGGAAATGTATCAATGCGCAATATGCTCGTCGAGAAACACGAATGTGATGCGAACCTCAGACAGTAAAAAAAAAAAAAAAAAAAAAATAAAAAAATTATAGATGCACTTATAAAAATCATTAACCCAACCCTTAATTATGAACACGGCCATAATGTACTGGCCATACTTGGAAAATAAGTATATATCTACTGAATATATATATATATATATATATATATATATATATATATATATAAAAAAAAATATATATTCACAAAAATAACGTTTAAAGTGATAGTATATATATATATATATATATATATATATATATATATATATATATATATATAAATTTATTTACGTTATATATATATATATATATATATATATATATATATATATATCACTTTAAACATTATTTTTGGTGAATACTCGGATTTGAGTAGACGCCCGTTTATTTATTTATTTTTGTCTACCGGCCTGAATGTTCGAGAAATCTGATTATAAAAGATTTGCTCTCATTCGACAGGAATCGATCCTGCATCCTTGTGATCTACCGTTTAGCCTTATTGACTTGTCTACGGAGAACAGTCGGTTAGGCGAGAACAAATTTCGTGCTTCCATGCGAAATTTCTCCTGTCATAGATCTCTCGAAGTTTTTCCCAGCTGCACAGATTCGTATCCTAAGGTAAACAAAGTGAATTTTAGAATGGATTTTTTTTTATTAATCCGACAGATTTTTATCACTTTAAACGTAATAACGTTTAAAGTGATAAAAATCTGTCGGATTAGTGGATACTCGTATTTGAGTAGACGCCCCGTTTATTTATTAAACACTATATTTATTTTCGTCTAGCGGCCTGAATATACATGTTTCTTTGACGCCATGTCGATTGCGTACAAGCATGAAACAGACTGTTGCCGCTGGGTGTTGACCTCAATATCTATTTTTACATTTACACCCTTATGCAAATTAATTGAAACAACCGCTTTAGTTTGCTTTCTTTCATCATAAGGTCAGTTTTAGACCCACTGGAGTGACAGGGTGTAATCGATTTCTATTTTTTTCTTCAGATTAGGTAATTTGCAGTGTTGTGCAGTAATATGAATCTGTTTTCGGGGTGTAAGATGAAAATTGTTTGGCCTTGAAATATATTGTGTCATGCGTGATTTCGTCAGATTTTTATCCCGCCCAGACACTATTGTCTCGACTGTCGATTAGTTGTTCCACTGCCATTGTCTGCGATGGACGTTACTCCAAGGAAACGTATGAAAATTTTAACGCTGCACGAACACACTGGCAAGCCTTACCAGTATGCAAATCAAAATAGGCCCGGAAAATCTTCTGATTTAAATCCATTTGAGTATCTCTGGTCCTTCTACAGGGAAAGAGTTCGTGGAATGGACATACGAAGTACTAACATGTGTACTGGGTCATGTTTCATTCGAAAAATATGAAAAAGAGTAAATAATAACGGAATCAATTTGCATAAGGGTGTACATAGCTCTGACATTGAGCACTTTGACCAATGAATATAGCATACCTTAAACTATATTTAGTTTCATGTATATATAAATAAATACATATAAAGCTTACTTAACCGATAACCCGTGGTTAGTACAGTTTTTATTAAAAATATATAAGACATTAAGGTATCATTACTTTTGTCTTCGCACGAATGAAAGGTGGTCCGTGGTAATGTTGTTTTAATAAGCGTAGATTAGATGTGATACAACGCCGAAAGTATAATGCACCGAGTGAGAATCGAACTCACTATTCAGTCGTAGAGACTGTAAAAGCATGATAAGAGAGAGACGTATAAAAGAAAGAAGAAAAGATACGGTTAAATAGTAGAAGAGAGACAGTTAAAGAGAGAATTAGTGACGGTAAAAGAAAAAAGAGAGAAGGTTAAAGACAAATGAGAGACTGTAAGAAAGCGTAAGAAGCGAGAGACATTTAAAAGGGAAAAGAAAACAGATGGTTAAATAGAAGGGAGACAGTTAAAGAGAGAACTAGAGACGGAAAACGAACAGATGAGAGAAGATTAAAGATGAATTAGTGACCGCAAAAAGCGTAATAAGAGAGATATGTTTAAAAGGAAGAAGAAAAGAGACGGTTACATAGTAGAAAAACAGTTAAAGAGAGAATAAGAGTCGGTAAAAGAAAAAAGAGAGAATGTTAAAGACAAATGAGAGACTGTAAGAAAGCGTAAGTAGAGAGAGACGTTTAAAAGGCATCTGTTTTCGATGGTTATTTAGTAGAAGAGAGACAGTTAAATAGAGAATTAGAGACGGGAAACGAACAGAAGAGAGAAAGTGAAAGATGAATTAGAGACTTTAAAAATCGTAACAAGAGAGAGAGAGAGAGAGAGAGAGAGATGTTTAAAACGAAGAAAGATAGTGAAAGTTAAATCGTAGAAGGGAGACGCTTAAAAAAAAGGGGAAAAGAGACGGTAAACATCTCTATTCTGAGGATGACTGGGAGACACCCTCTATTCTGATTGTGGGAGGGAGACACCCGTACTGTCAGAGAATGAAATGTAAAGAAAGAAAAAAATAATAAAATGAACGTTGAAAACAGAGTTCATCTATAGGATGCAATGTAAAGGACAATTACCAAAACTATTTGAAAGCGTTTTTATTGTAAAAATATATTTTTGGAAAACACACATTCATAAGAGAAGAAGAAAATGCGAATCATATATGAACAGCGGCAAGACATGCAAACAGAAGCCAAATTGAACGAAAATGACTTTTCCCACAATTATTCTGCCATTGTAAGTACACAACCGCTTTTATGATCGGCCATTTTGCATCAGTTCGGCAAAATTTGTCAGTGGACGGCAAATAATTCAAAGGAAGATCAACAAAATGTATGCCACTTTCTTTACGGAATATTGGGAAATAACAGAAATAAAATTTGTGGATGGACAAATGATCATTTTTTTTTCTATGATAAATGTAACCACACGCACACATATACACACAAACTAACCACCAAATGTACACAGACTCTTATATTCTCAGTTTGTTCGAATCTTTTATTTTTAGTTTAGGCATATCTGTTTACCTTTGTTAATCGGATCATACCAAATATTGTTTAAATCTCTTCCTCTTTCTCTCGAATATCTATCTATCTATCTATCTATCTATCTATCTATCTATCTATCTATCTATCTATCTATCCTTTCCTTTCTTCCTATCTATAGATATATAAATATGTATTTCAGCCTATTCTTTCCTTTCTCCCATGCTATTTATCAATTTCAGTCTATTCTTTCCTTTTTCTATCTATCTATCTATCTATCTATCTATCTATTAGTGGCCAATATATATATATATATATATATATATATATATATATATATATATATATATCCAGGTGTACAGAATCAAGGTAGAACTCAATATACAAGACACAGGAAGAATATACTATAAAAGGCTCAAACACTAATATTCCATAATTTATTACATTGTAATCGTAATCACCTACAAATTTAATAAGGAAACAGAAAATAGAAAATATAATATATATATATATATATATATATATATATATATATATATATATATCAGCCTATTCTTTCTTCCATCCTATCTATCTATCTATCTATCTATCTACACACAGCCAAACCTCGCAGCCCCTAAAGTAATGTTTCCTATTTTATTGTCGCTGTTCTCAATATCAAGAGCGGATGTTTGTGATATAGCAGTGGAAAATGAACCTTCCCGCCAATGATTATTATTTTTTTTAACAGAGAGCAGTTATCTGTTAAAGTGGCGTCTATCATGAACGTGCCTATCAAAATGTAGTACGTCACAGAATTCTTTCATGAGAAAAACGTTGCACATGGTAATGTTCATAGACGTTTTCTGAACGTTTGCGGGGACCAAATTATGGATGAGAGCACAGAGACTCTCGATATTTTCATATGTGTTCAGTTTTGTATCCAAACGTAAACAAAGCAATTTTCTAAAAAAAGTAATGAATTTTTTATTTCTCGAATATTCCGACCGGTAGACGTAACTACATAAATATACAGTTTATAAATAAACAGAATGTCTACTCAAATATGAGCACCACTAAAAATGTTTAAAGTGATAAAATATATTGATTAATATATAAAAAAATTACTTTGAAATTGCTTTATTTACGTTTGGTTACGAAACTAAATATATATGGAAATTTTGAGGAAGGATTTTGACGAGAAGGATTTCACTTAAATGCAATATTAAACGTTAACTGATCGGCTATGTTTTTCGCAGCTCAGGCGGCCTATAACACGTCGGATCTAACGACAGTTCCCTCTGACCAGTGTGTCGCAGGTTCGAATTCTTTTCGATTTCTCGCCAATAGACGAAGAAAATAAATAAATATATAAACAGAGCGTTACTCAAATATGATTCTCCACTAAAATGAAATGGACAAAGTATTTTAAGACATTTTTATGTTTATTATAAACAGAGTATTTACTTAAATATTAAGGTACAAGTTCAATTCCTGTCAGAGGACGAATATTTTCTATGAAAGATTCTCGGACATTCAGGCCTGTAAATGTTGTTTAATACTGTTTATTTTAAACAGAGCATTTACTTAAATATTTGTATCTATAAAAAGAATGTTTTAAAATAATTGACGGACTTTGTCCATTTCATAATATATATATATATATATATATATATATATATATATATATATATATATATATAATTACATCGATTACACAACTACATGCTTATCCAGATGTCTTACATTACACCTATCTGATCACAGCTCCATTAGAACACACAAACTTACCAAACTCCATTAGAAACATACTCTTGTTCGAACACAAGAAAAATTAAATAAAAATCTTAACCGTAGTACCTTGTCTGTCCTTTTTAATGAAACATGCATATATATATTTTTTTTCATGACATGATAAACCGCAACTTAGACAGGTCATCATTGAAAATTGCGGAAAACAAGTAAGCAACAAATGTATCGGGATTGTAGACAAATATGACGACATGTTCAGTATTTCAAAGGAGGAAATGGGTGGGAGGATAATCAGACGTAAAGTTAATTTCAACAGACAAAAATCTTTTTTTAAATTTTCGGATTCAGGAAGCTTCTTAAAGGAACCATTAGATAAAATTAAAAATATGGAACATCTATATAAGATATTAACAATACTAACTGAGCAGCAATACATAGCAATACTAAATCTGAATGAACAAAATTAGATAATTACTCGTAGAGTGTGGTCAGTTATTTACTTATAAATTATGGCCATATGAAATGTTATTACCTAATTTTAAAAAATTAACTATATTGTAAGGTAAAAAAATTAACTGTGTCGGCAATTTACAGTTAATTCACTTCTTTGGTTTAATAGATATTTTTTCAGCAAAAAATAAGTGAATTAAAATAAATTTGATCAATATAAAGAGTTAAATTATTTCGGATTGTCGGCACGCTAACACATTCCTGTTGAAAATCGTGGAAAGAAGAATCGATCTCAGGAACGTTAAAAACAAACAGGCCCCATTTTGAAAAATTGGTCAGCATGAACCAAGCTGTTAATGAGTAAACAAACAAAAATTGTTATATATATAAATATATACATTTGTTGTCGAATTGAATTTTTGTATTTTTTAAAGCTGGAACCTTATACAGTCTTTGTAATCGAGAAACCATTTTAGCTTTCTTTCTTTTCATTATTTTCCGATTTTTAGTCCCTTTCATAATTTATTATTGTCTCTTTTGTTTCAGCGTCTTTCTTACTTATTACACTCCTGCCTCTCTCCTTTCTTGTTTTTGTTTTCCCTCCCCCCTTATTTAGCAACCTCTTTTATTCCTCACTTTATTTCTTGAACTTTTACATTTTACAGTTGTCAACCGATTTTGCCGCCAAAATCATTCGTAGAAACAACCTAAAGTTAAAAAAGCAAAAGTTAAATAAAATAAAAAAGTCGACTTTATATTATTGTAGTTTGAAAGTGAACAAAAATATAATTTTTTTCGTCAAAAAAAACAAAAAACAAAAACAAAAAAAAACAAAAAAATAAAAACAAAAAAGAAAACAAAAAAGAAGAAAAGAGTTTTTGTCGCTACCCCAAGTCATTCGCCATTTCACCTGTAGCATTTGTACACTAAAAACTTTGTCAAAATGTCCACGAGCACTTTTCAAATCGTCGACTGCTATCAAACATATTTGGTGATTTCAAATTAAGTTAGGATGTCGTCTGTAACCGTCAAAAACACGAGAAGCCTTAACTTAAAGTTCGGTAAAAAAAAAAAAAAAATCCATTTCGTCAGTAAATTCTTTGGAAGGAAATTTTTTTAGAGCTAAAATTTGAAAACTGTATTTTAAGAGAGGAGAGTCGAGATGAAGGGCGTTGTCATTACTTTCTTGGTTCTGTTGAAACTCACCGTTGAAGGAGAGTATCACAGCGTAAAATGAATTTGTTTCAGTAAGGTAATATAAATAAATAAGGTTCCCAATATTTTTCTCCTATCACACTTCGTTTAGCCTGTCTATCATATTTCAGGGGTCAAGCCGATTATTTCGAAACATTTTGAATACACGTTCAGGAAAAGAGATGACTTATTTTGTAATGTGGTTAGAGCGAGCCTCGGATCTGTCGTTTTTAGGACTGTTGCCTACAAGTAAATCTTCGTCATTTGACCTTTGCGTAATTAAAAAGAGTTTGCGGAGATGAAAAAACGTAATGAAGTTAATACCTTCAACAAAAATATTTAAAAATGGAGAAGACGGGAGTTTTTTGCTTTTGAACAAATTTAAAAAAAAATTACTATTATTAAAAATACACCTTTAAGTGCCGAATCTAGGCGCGTCGTCAGTGTTGTTGCTCCCATGTCACTAGAAGTTTCGGGTCTATATAAACAACAGACTTCTTCGATGGGTGACTCGACCGAATATGATCAGTATTCGGCCCGGACCCAGAATAAAATTTGGTACTAGCTTTAGGACGTGCTTTATATAAGTTCCCCCAGAAAACGGCAACTAATCAAGACTTCACTTCGGCTATTCGATGTTATAGATCGGGTATGCTTGGTTGTACTGATCTTCCTACATGTGGCCAAGACAGGGTGTTTTTTGGAAGAAGTGGAGAAAACAAACTAATAAATATATATATATACATTATTAAAATAAAAACGATTTATTATATCGGCTTGTCTTACGACTTACTTTTCTTTCTCTTCCTCACATTTTAACTTCTTTATTATATCTTATTTGTTTGCTCTTTTCTTTTTTTTAATTTTCCTTTTTATTCTTATTTTTTTTTCTTAACTATGCCTAACAAAATGTTTAGAGTGATTAAAATGACTTAGACTATTTACAAAAAGAAAACTCCTAAAATGCGGTATGAATAATTTGGTTGATACTCCTATAAATTCCGTTTAAAAACTAAGAGAAATAATATATAACTAAAATTGCTTAAAAATACATTAATCTAGATATTTACATGTTAAATACTAGTTAAAAAAAAGAAAACAATAACGTGTAAATTTTAGTTAAAATAGGTTACTCCCAAAAAATTATCGTTAACGGAAGAAATTTGTTTAAAAACTAAGAGAAATAGCATATAACTAAAATTGCTTAAAATAAATTAATCTAGATATTTCTTTACATATTGAATAATAGTTAAAAGAAAAAATAGTTTCGACACGAAATTTTTGCTACCATACTTTTAGCGCCCAGAAACCTTTTCTTCGTTTCTTTCTGGTTGACAATGATCGAAATAAGTTTATTTTTTCTTCTATTGTTGCTTAAATAGATTCATTTCTTGTGGGCGCATGTTTCAATCGGTTCGGGCCATTTTTTTTCTTGATTCTGGAGAGAACTTGAACATAAATTGTCCAATGATTTCAGGCCGCTTTCATCTTTCAAAAGCTATTTTCAAAATCGCGCCAAAGCATGATACTTGAACACCATTCACACAGAACACAATGCACACCTATAGACACAACCCGATTAAAACACACACACACACACACACACACACACACACACACACACACACACACATACACGCGCGCTCGCGCACACACACACTCAAAGGCATGTCTGATAATAGCATAGAGCACTCTGGAGACAAGGGACAATTTATGCTCAAATTCTACCTGGAAACGAGAAAAATTTTTCAAACTGTGATAAAATAAATCTTAAACATCAGTCAGTCTTCAACTAAACTTGCATAAACGAAACATAGGAATCGAAACTGCGTCAACCTTGGCAGGAGAAAACTGTCGTTAGATCCGATGTGCTTTATACCGTCTCGGCCACGTAGTGCGACGATATTCAAGCAAAATTGAGGCTCTAGGACTTTCAAAACATTCATATCTACCTAGTTTCGTATCCTGACGTAAATAAAGTAATTTCTGAAGAAGTGATGGATTTTTTATTTATTAATCCGAAATGTTTTATAACTTAAATAAATATAGTGTTTAATAAATAAACGGAGCATTTACTCAATTATAGATATCCGCTAAAAATTATTTTTAGGTAATAAAATCTGTCAGTTTAATAAAAAAAATATCCATCACATCTTTATTAATAAATATTATTATTAATTTTATTAATATTATTTTATTAATATTAATATTAATAAATATTATTATTAGTAAAAAATTCATCACATCTTTATTAATGACTTTGATTACGTTAGGATACGAAACAGCGCAGATACGAATGTTTCGAGAGTTTGAGATATATTTGCGTTTATAAGGCACTATTCAACTTTCAATCAATTATTTATAAATTGCTTTATATATATATATATATATATATATATATATATATATATATATGTATGTGTGTGTGTGTGTGTGTGTGTGTGTATGTATGTGTGTGTGTGTGTTTGTTTGTGTGTGTGTTATATTTAGTGCGTACATATGTTTGAGCAGACATCCATGATTTTTTGATCGGTCTAATTAATGTCTATCGGTCTAGAGATCGAATGTCTTATTGAAGAAAATATGTCTCCGAACAGGAATCGAATCTGAATTTTTTTTTTTTTTTTTTTTTTTAAAAAAATCCTGGAAGCCACTTTCAATCTGCATTTAACTCACAGGAATTTGTATATAAAGAAGACAATATCTCTATCTTTAATTTTTTTCACGCTTTTACAGTTTAAGAATTTTTATATCAACAGAATTCTACTCCAATCCAACGCAGAATGGAATTTTGGTAGTTGTCTTCATCTTCATCGGTGATCAATCCTAACAAAAAAAAAAAAAAAAAAAAAAAAAAAAAAAAAAAAAAAAAAAAGAAAAAAGAAAAAAAAAAGAAAAAAGAAAAAACGAATGTGGAATGCAAAGTATAGTCGGGCATCTCTAGTTACAAAATCAACGAATACAGTCTTTATATCCATTTTTGGAGGGATTAGAATAAGGCTGATAAATAGGAAAATTTGATCCCATCCCCAGAATTAAAAATTTTGTTTTTATTTTAAATGGAATCCTGATCGCAAGTCACGTAACCCATTAGTGTCATTGGGGATCTACATATGGATGTATCCAGCCATACCTATCCCTCTTAGTGTTGGTTTTGAATTCAAAATTTTCCTTCTCATAGAGAGATTACCTTACTAAGGCTAAAGAGCCCAGTCTACCCTGCGATTAAAACAATAGGCAGAATCAAATTGATTCATACTTTTCCCAAGGCCTACATGAAGGAAGGACTCGCCCAGAATACGAATTTCCGCGCCTATAACACTTGCGTTACGCGTGCAAATTGTTTTAAGCCAACTTTAATCTCTTTTTCTCATTGGAGGGATTTTTTTTATCTTCGATTGTCAGATGGGGACTTTTTCTGTAAGGAATTGGAAGGATTTATTTCTTCATTGGTCTGACGGCACATTGACATGGGATTTTGTATATTTTTAGCGTAAGTACGGGTAGAACTGAATGAAACAGGATTTTCTTTTCAGTGAAGTCTTAAGATATTGAGAAATGCCAATCTTTAGTGGATGTATTTTTCCCTTGCCTCTAACCAATTTGTTATCTTAGGGACAATTAATTAATCAATAGCAATGCCGTAATCTATTCCACGAAAAGGTCACAGTTGCCATTATATTAGCACCAACTTCAGTGGCTCAACCGGAGCTGTCACAAATAATAACCGTGTGCACCGACATTCTTATTTATAATATAACGTTCAATTCTAGCCATTCTATCTGTTTTAATAACACACACACACACACACACACACACACACACACACACACACACACACACACACACACATATATATATATATATATAAAGATGTTTTTATGTTTATACATTCTTTTTATACATACAAATATTTAGGTAAATGCTCTGTTTATAATAAACAGTATTAAACATTTACCGGTCTGAATGTCCGAGAAATTTTCATAGAAAATATTCGTCCTCCGACAGGACTCAAACCTGTATCCTATACGGAACCGTCATATAGCCTGACGTGCCTTAACCGTTTCGGCCACAGAGGAGCGTTCGGTTAGCAAGGTTGATTTTACTGTCTTTAAACTACAATCTTCCATGATTCTCTCACGTACATTCAGGCACTCTTTTAAGAATAGTATGTATTGGTTATTGAAATTTATTCCGTATACACCAATCCTATACTTATATATATATATATATATATATATATATATATATATTATATATATATATATATTAGGAGGAAAAACATGTTGAAATCGCTACACAATAGTTTTCGTATTTCGACACTACGTTTTGCCTCTTCAGGCGAATGTAAGTGAACCTTACCAAAGTTACTTACCATCGCCTGAAGAGGTATATAGTAGTGCCGAAACATGAAAGCTATTGTGTAGTGATTTCAATATGTTTTTATCCTAATATCTTATAATAATAATAATATATTGCTCTATTTTTGTATTGAGCACTTTTTAAAAAAGTTTAATTCTACGAACTGCAGAACTTTACATCATCTGTTCTTTTTCTATATATATATATATATATATATATATATATATATTATATATATATATATATATAAGAGGTTAATGCTCACGTAAAGGGATTCGACCGATCTCCTGACTTTTTAAAGTATATATATATATATATATATATATATATATATATATATATATATATATATATATTTTTAATATATATATATATATATATATATATATATATATATATATATATATATATATATATATATATATATATATATATATATATATATATATATATATATATAATAGTTAATAACGTTTTTCCATATATATATATATATATATATATATATATATATAAGGATATTAAAAAGAAATAGCAGATTACGAAAGCATAATAAAAGCAAATGCTAAGAGACAGAAACACATTCGATACATTATTGTATGGGAAATGCTTCAAATTTTATTATTTAAAGGTTGTTCAACTTGTCTGCACTCAGCATGAACATTGAATTCACAGCTTCAACAATTCTATGTTTCAAATCTTCAAGAGTAGCAGCCAGAAGTGGAACAAACAGTCTTTCTTTTATATACCCCCACAAATAAAAATCGCATGGGGAAATATCTGGTCACAGATGATGATCCTCTTCTTCACAATGGAATCGGCAAGTCGAGTTCAAATTTTCGCGCAAATATCTTTGGCTAACGCTTGACGTGACCTATTCTCTCCCCGGCTATAGGTTAAATAGAAGAATAGATTGGGCACCCAATTCTTGGGTGATAATCTGAATTTAAAACAGTGGGGAAAATCAGAGGGAAAACACTGCAGTCTTTCCCAACTTGCCGTAGCAATTCGTCGATAATAAAACAATCTTTTGGATTTTGATGGTCTAGTTAGAAATCACGTTTCGAAAGAAAAATCAGAAAAAAAGGAAAATTGAATGTCTTTGGCTAGATGCGAAAGTGTTTTGTCAGTATTCTCAGGATTTAGTGGCCGACTATTCTTGCTTGATAAATTTTCTGAACTTGGAATTGTTTTCGCCACCATTCTTTCTCCTGTTGTTCTTAATTTTTATTGAAAGCATGCCTCCCAAGCCCACTATTTGGTGAGGGCGGTGGATTGGCCGTTGATCCCCCCCAACCAGGTCGATGCTTGGACTTAAGGTAAGCTGTACATTCACTTGTTATCATGAGGAAGAAAGCGGACTAACACTCGCTGCCACGTATGTTGGGGCATTTATTATGACATAGCAATAAATCCGGATAACCTTATTTTCTTCGATTTTCTTTTAAAATAGACAATGGGACTTATACTAAGTTAAAACTTAATGTTGCGAAAGGGTAAATCCAAGTGTCAGCCAGGACTCTTTGCAAATTACCTCCCCTCTGATCGTTACCTCTGTTTTTTTGTTGTTGTTGTATGTATGTTATATGTAATAGGAGTAGGTAGGCTTTCCTACTGCCCGGTCAACACTCCTCCCCTTCTCTTGGACATGAGTAGAGGCTTACGCCTTGTTTCTTGTTTAGGAAGGGGTTCAGTCTCTCTCTCTCTCTCTCTCTCTCTCACACTGGCCTCTGTATCTCCAGTTGCCTTGATCTATCCACTACCCTTCTCCTCATCCTTTCTTCTATCACTCCTATCTGATCTTGCTCCAAATTTTCTGTAACCCCTTGCGTCCTAGTGGCTTCCCGCTTTGCTTGGGGTGAAACGCTAAAAAAAAAAAAATAAAAATAAAGAAGGCGTGAAGAATTGGAATTAGACTGTCGATAATATGATTGCAGATTTGTGCCTCGATTCATCAGCAATTTCCAGATGCTTTTTCTGAAAGATTTATTATGTACTTGTAAAACTTCCCTGCACAATATTTTTGAACAATGTAAACAGAATAGATTTCTTTTTCTTTTTGTAAATAAATATTATAGAAACTTATTGTTGTAACTGAGTTATCAAAAAAACAACAGAAGAAATCCGGAAGTGGCTTAATAACAAGTTTATTATCTTCTGGTACAGGGAAACATAATGTAGAATAGAAACTAGGGAAGAGAATGCTTAGCCGTGAGTGACTAAATGTTTTCAGCAAAAGCTACTGCTGCTACTGCTCCTCCTGCTACTCCTCTTGATGTAGTATTATTTTTATGTCTTTCGTCTGACGGCCGAGTCCAAACTTGGAAAGAAATACTCTCCCTCACAACAATTATGCCAATACTAAATAAGATATAGACAATTTAGGATGAAGCTATAAAAATATATTTGTTTTTGGTTTCTTCTCGTTTAGTGATATCCAGTCGATTTCTTTTCTTCAATAATAAATTATTTACAGCACTAAAGCCACGTTCAGCTAAATATGAAGATGGAAATGATAACGAGAAATTAATATTAATAACTGTTAATAACTCATTCTTGAATTGCCCCCTTATTCTGTTGGTATAGTAAGCCGTAGGGCGCACATTCTACGCATGACCCACCAAAATGTTACCATACCCCATTGGTGGGCATGCGCCCCACGTTCGGAAATTCAGGGATTTCTTTACAGAATTAGCTGTTCTTACGAAACTTTTCTTTTTACCTTTGCTGCTATTTTACATTATCTGAAATATATAGAGATCCATATAATCATCTTTTCTGTGTTTTGTCCCACGTGTCTACTTCCTTTAACAGATAGTTTTTCCTTTCAGTTTGCGTGACTCGGCCATTGACGATGTAGGAACAAGCGGATTAAATTCGAATTACAATTAGTCGATAGTCCTTTAAAACATTTGGGCAGGATCGCCAGTTTCTTCTTTAAAATATCTAGCGTTGTTGCGATTCCATCATCTCTAATTAAAGAGTTCCACCTGTATCTCACCCTCAGGACAAGGAAGTTGAATCTTGCAACCGTCTTCGAATGCTGTTTCGTCAATTTGCGTGAGTGACCACGCATTCTTCGATTTGAGAAGGCGAAGATTTTGTTCACTTCCGTTTTATAGTAATCATTCAGTATTTTGTACACCTCACACATATCAGTGAACTGGTGGCTTGACTGAAGAAACGGTAGCTTGATTTCGCCTGTAGCCCGGCCGAAGCACTTATTCTGGACAAATTGTAATAAGTCGATATGTTTTTTTTCTAGTTTGGGCTCCAGATAACAACCCGATATTCGCGTATTGGTTGAATAAACACAGTATAATGGATTTTACTCTTTTGGGACTAAGATTCTTAAAGCAACGTTTAATCATATTATTTGATTAGACTTCGTTACGATTTCAGAAAGATGTGATCTTTGTGTTAAATCACGTAATTACCCTGATCTCTTTGTTCTATTACTTGATTAAGGCAAACTTCACCTGATGTGTAGGCGTATTTCAAGCTGTCTCTGATCTTCATAACATACTTTTCCGCATTGAATTTAAAATATAGAATATTCCTTAGAAGGATTTTATTAGCAGTTCACACGAGAAAGGAAAAAAAATCTATGAAAAACGGTTAAAATCTGTGTGTATAATAAAAAAAATTAGACAATGACGATTGTTATTTAATTAGATTTTAATGATTAGAACGTTCGCTTTCTGACCATGAGACGCGGGTTCGAATCTCACTATGGTCGATTTGTCAGGAAGGAGACTTCCTGATGTTATCAGACAGGAGAGGTTGATCCCAGAGTGTAGCACCTTTGGAAAATACCTGAAAACCATACCACGGGTTGACCCAAGCCTTGTGAGTGGAATTAGGTAGATGGAACGCTTGGGGGCCGTCGATAGCTGCACTAGCACGAAGTCACAAGTCATCGTGGCCGAGGGCTTGAGCGTGATGGACTTGTTCAAATTGTTGATCAGGCTAGATAACACGCTTTTTCCCAGAACTGTAACTAAGGTCTGCTTAGCATAGTTACAGTATAAACCTCAGGTGGGCTCTGTGGGTGTTGAATAAACACAAATGCGCCTGAGCAAACATCTGCAATAGGGATTGGCTTGTCACCCTAGTAGACGGATGTCCTCGAATACGAGTGGCTAGCTATACAAATCGATTATGCAGGTAAAGGTTAGGGTTCTGATTATAATATCCCGATTGTCGATTCCTTAAAGAGGTTGATTCTTGATGATATTGACTTGGGAAGACAGCGGCAACACGCGGCGCCGCTGAAATATTCAAGCCTTGTGGGTGAAATTGGGTAGACGAAACTGTTCGTAAGTCGTCGATGATTGTGATAGATCCCGAAATCGAAGCAAGACAGGGTCTTGTTCACCAAATGATCACGCCAGATCTCTCCCAGAAACTGTAACGAAGGTCCGTTTAGTATAGTTGGTGTATAAACCCCAAACTGGCACTGTAGGTGTTGGACAAAGAATAATGTGTCTGAGCAGGCATCAGCAACAAGGATTAGCTAATCAACCAGCAAAGATTCTGGTGCCCCCTCCTGTAATATTTAATTCTTACATAGTCAAAATTTTACTGCAATTCACGCGAAGGAAGCTTAAAAGGCCATTAACTTGGTCTCTAAACAAGCTTCCAAAGACAATGGCGTCCATGAAAGAGAAAAATTAAAGAAACAAAAAGACAGTTAAATATATATAGTTTTAAAACATAATAGAGAACTGAAAGGCAGAACCATAAAATAATTGAACGAAAGCTTAGTCTTCTGTAATATACTTTGATTATTTTAATCATGAAATAATAATGCAAAATGAAATTTGAGCTCATCACAAAATGACTGCTAGTGAGATCCTTGGGCGTCATGCCTGCTACAAATAGATTTTATATTCGGCATCAATTTAGTCAGCTTAAGCCTCAAGTCTTCTCGTTTAGTGATATTCAGTCGATTTCTTTTCTTCAATAATAAATCATTTACTGCACTAAATCCACATTCAGCTAAATATGAAGATGGAAATGGTAACGAGAAATTAATGTTAATAACTGTTAATAACTCATTCTTGAATTGCCCCCTTATTCTGTTGGTATAGTAAGCCGTAGGGCGCACATTCTACGCATGCCCCACCAAAATGTTACCATACCCCACTGGTGGGCATGCGCCACATGTTCGGAATCATTGTTCTACATATAATAGCCTTATTTTATTATGTCAGTAATGCTTGTCTTTATTCATGATCACTGACCACCCATTTGTTCTTGATTAAATTTGCTTAAATATATTTGAGTTAAAAATTTACAAATTTCATTAACTAATGATTACTTTGCTTTTCTGTTAAGTATGTTAGTACAGAAAATGACATCGACTAATTTTGGTAGGTATGAAAATGCCTCCTGGATGATTACTGCTCGACTGTTGTCAAAGTTGATAATAGACGTGAAGGCATTTTACTCTTATTACCTAGGAAGGATTGATAATTGTTTTTTACGATTTATCAACCCGTTGTGTGTTATTTAAAGCCGAAACACATTTTGGACTATAAAAATAATTTTTTCAAATGAATATTGCATAAACAATTTTTTGAGAAGAACAATGATTTTTCCAGACACAACTCCTATTTAACCCACAACTAGATTTTCTCAAGGGTATTTGCACATAAGTTATTGTAACTAACCCGACTGGAATTCGAACTCTGCTCTCCGACTTCTCATTCCGCTATCCATTACACCACCCACGCATCCTTAATATCTGTGGAGTAAGCGGAAGAAATGATAAAATGTTTTTTCCAAGTGTTCACTAAACCACACTCTTCTCTATTAAACATATTTGAATGTTAATAGCAAAAAATAGTGCTAAACTATCTGGAAATAAATCAGAGCACGGGGAGAATTGGACTCATGCCTTTCATAGTGATAATAGCACCGTTGTGTCAGTAATGCTTGTCTTAATTCCTAGACACTGGCACTCCATTTCTTCCTGATTTTCAATGCATTCCTACAGTAAAATCACTAACAATGGATCTGCATTCTACATTTTATACTACGATATGACTTGTCATAAATCCTGACCTCGAATAATTCTGAAATCTTTCCTATTTTACTTGCATTCAAATCCAGTTGACGACAAATTACAATGTTCAGTATTGCTTCATTTTTCCGACAGTCAGAATTTGATAGACTGCTGTATATCGTATCTTTAGGGTGAATAAATGTTTTGATGTATTACTGATTTAATAAACCCTACCTGTGAGGTCAATGGGGGCGCATTAGCATCTGATTTCGTTCATATTTATCTTGCTTAATTTAGCACATCAAATAAACACATTTCAATTCCGGATAATTGATGGTGTTTTTTTGTTTTTTTTTAAACACGGGATTTATTTTCGTTCCTCTGCTTTATAGATCCTAGAAAAAGAATAAAATCTCACACGCACATTGAACTGAAAAAAAAAAAAAAAAAATTCAACCATTGCGATGGATTTCGTTGGTTATTAAAATCTTGTACGGACAGATGCTTCTGTTTATCTGTCAAAAAAAAAAAAAAAAAAATTAAGAGCTTTTCTTACATGATAAAAACGTATTCTAAACGTTCTGGGTCACTTTTAACGTTGAAATTTGAGTTGACGTTGCCAACGAAGGGAGATTATCGACTTCATATCTATTAATGACGTCACGACCTGAATGTTATTTCTTTTATATTTTGTTTTCCAATTTCGATAAACGTGCAATCAATTTACAAATTCATGAATTATTCACACAAAAACAAATGCAAAGGTCAATGATTTAATTGGCGAGAAATCCATCGTCGCAAACAATTCAAATAATATACAAAAACCTCCGAATCCGTTATGAATGAAAAGATCCTTGTTTCTATAAATTTCTGCCGCATTAGTTCTTTGACAGAAAATTTACCAGTAAAAAATTCGTTTATTCCCATATTTGTACATGAACGCACAACTGTAAAAAATTTAAAATCAAACTCAGCGTTGCTACTGCACGCTCCAAAAACATTAACTCATTTCCAATAGCATTTTCGGATACAACAATACATATATTTTCGTTGTCCTCTTATTACTGAGAGAAAAACAAGAACAACATCTATTCCATACCTGAAGATGTCTGTAGGAACAGACGAAAGCTTGTAGTAAAAATAAGAACTAATGCGGCAGAAATTTATAGAAACAAGGATCTTTTTATTATTCATATAACGGATTCGGAGGTTTTTGTATATTATTTGAATTGTTTGCGACGATGGATTTCTCGCCAATTAAATCATTAACCTTTGCATTTGTTTTTGTGTGAATAATTCATGAATTTGTTTTCCAATTGTTGACATTATTATTATTATTATTATTTTCTTTGATTTCTGGCGTTTACACATTTCTTTCCTGGTCCCGCTCAGGCACCTAAGTTTAGAAATGGCATCATGACATTTTCCACTGACAAAAAAAAAAAAAAATTACATAGATAAAGCCCTTCGTAAAGTGTGGGCTGTACTTTTCAGAACAATTTTTTATATCTCCTTGAGGCATTGACTTCCAGGAATCCCTTCAATTAGTCTACTGCAATCTTTTCCAACCAGTCCTAGGGCTCCAACTACAACAGGGATTGTTGATGTTCCCATATGCCACATTTTTGAGATTTCGATTTCAAGGTCCTTGTATTATTATTATTATTATTATTTCCTCACGTGCCACATTTTTGAGATCTCGATTTCAAGGTCCCTGTACTTTGATAGATTCTTGAAGATCTTCAAAGATACATTACAGTCTGCAAGGACAGGCATGTCAATAAGAAGGCATATTCTGTTTTTGTGGCTTCTCATCATGTCTGGGCGATTAGCTTTGATTGTTCTTTTTGTTCTCTGTCATGCAGGGTGCCAATACCGTGCAACCTGATACAAGATGGTCAATTGTTTCTGGATATTTATCACAGAATCTGCATTTTGGGTTAGCAAATTTTCAGTATGTGTGTTTGGTTATTTCTTGTTAGCAAGCATTGGTCTTGTGCAGCAAGAATAAAACCTTCGGTTTCACCTTTTAACCCTGCACTACGTAACCACTGATGGGTACGAGGTATGTCTATATCAGTTTGTTTTATACGGACAGAGGACTGACCATGAAGAGGCTTATCTTGCCATCGTTTCTGCATTTAATACATTGCATTTGTTTCTTTTCTAAGTTCTTTCCGCTGCAGTAGTTGTATTATGATTTACTTGTATTCTTCACCCACTTGAAATTCCCTTTTGAATTTGTTGGCTTCCTTTATTACTGAATAAATCGTCTTCTTCTTCTTCTTCTTCTTCTTCTTCTTCTTCTTCTTCTTCTTCTTCTTCTATTACTACTACTACTACTTTTTCTACTTCTTTTCCCACTTCTTACTCTTCTTCTTCTATTACTTCTTCTTTTTTCACTTCTTCTTACTCTTCTTCTTTTTCTGCTA
>CAHIKZ030001935.1:3357500-3397500 GCA_903632075.3 Acanthosepion pharaonis
AACAAAAAAAACAAACAAAAAACAAACACACTGCGCTAAAAGTATTGGCTGAGAGTGTTGAATATTTACACAAAATCTATTATAATTAAATATTGATAATTAGACAAATAAATTATGTGGAGTTGTACGAGAAGCCCAGCGACCAGAAATAATCATTTTTTCCTCTAATTATTTGTTCATATTCCTATAGAATAAGGAATCTCAATTGGGATTAAAAAAATTAAATTTATAAAAGTCATCGGGGGTCAGTTTTCAAATTCATTGTAAATTAAGCCCCCCCCTTCCTTGCGAAAGTCAAAACAAAATATGTTCATAAAATGTAATTTCTTAAAATACCGTATATACTCGAGTGTGGAGCAAGATTTGATGATCACTTTTTACGCAAAAAATAAAGGGTCGCACTATACACTGGTAATTCCTTTGAAAAGTTTAAAATGGCTTTTCTCTGACCGGTTGCACTCTACAAAGGTAATTTTTTGAAGAGGTTAAAAATACCTTTTAATTGACCCGCTGCACTATACACTGGTAATTCCTTTGAAAAGGTTAAAATGGCTTTTCTCTGACCGGTTGCACTCTACACAGGTAATTTTTTGAAGAGCTTAAAATGCATTTTCTGTGACCCGCTGCACTTTACACTGTTATTTTTTTCTGGATGGGTTAAATTTATGCAAAAAATTCAGTGATCGTATTTTGAAATTTGTAATCTGGATTTCTTTTTTCCTATATTATTCTTGAGTAAGCACTCCAGAATGTAAAATTATTTATTTATTTTTTGTACATTTTAAGAAATCAATTTATATGAGAATTTTGTTTTTATTTCCGTAGTGGCGATCAATTTATAATGAATTTACATATCAAACTGGAGTCATTATTAAATTTTATAAAATTTAATAATTTTTAAAAATATTTTTGACCAGGTGTTCTTAATCTATAGGAATATGGAAATATTTGAAAAAAAGTCTGGTCACAATACTTCTTGTACACCTTCACTTAATTGACAATTATCAAAACTTTGTTATCATGGCTTTTGTGTAAATATTCAACACTCTCAATCAATACTTAGAGCGCTGTGTCTTTTTCTCCAACCCTAATTTTACTTGTTATGTCCTAAATGTTAAATTTCTCTGTTGCTGATCAAATAACTGGATTCCAGTAACCCTTCGAATGATCGAAAAACATTTTAGTGAATTGTGTTTTCTTCAGCAATGGTTTCTCCCATACAACCCACCCCTTGAAATCAATGTCGACACAATGTTCTACAATTTACTGAGACGTGTACATCTTTTCCAGCGTTCTTCAGATTAGTCCGCACATCTTTTATCATCAATTTCGAGTTGCTTGAAATTTCTCTTGTGATTTTTTCGTATATTACTATTGATTAAACTCTCCAGATTACGATATTTAAAAAAAATATATATTTTAAGAAATCACGTGGTATGAACATATTTTCTTTGTATTTCCGTAGGGGGGATCAATTTACAATTATTTTGCATAGGAACCGGAATCGTGTATTAACATTTATAAAATTAATAAAAAATTGATAGCCAAGATCTGGAATGTGTAGTTTATAGTAATATGATTTTGTTTTAAAATTATTTTTAGCCTCAATGGCTATTGTATAAATCTACCAAAATAAGAAAACGACCAGTTTGATTGGAAGATAGTGTAGCGTCAATATAGAAAAACTAACAATAAAATCGATATACGGACGCAGAGCATTAACATTTGATATTTATACAAAGATCAGAGATTTTATAAGTACGTAAATGTTTAATGCATAGAGAGGAGGAGAACGACAGAATGATCTGAAAACCATCACTTGAAACAGTTCCATCATCCCAGCTGGCTTCATCGATACATCGATGGGAACAGATAAAGATAACTACAAAATTATTGAAGAAGGGGTATATTTATAAACAGACTGTAATGGAGGAAAATATAGAAAAGAAGAAGAAGAAGAAGAAGAAGAAGAAGAAGAAGAAGAAGAAGAAGAAGAAGAAGAAGAAGAAGAAGAAGGGGGAGGGGAAGAAGTAGAAAAAGAAGAAGAAAAGTAGTAGTAGTAGTAATAGAAAAAGAAAAAGAGGAGGAGGACGAGGGAGAAGAAGAGGAAGAGGAAGAAGTTGGAAGGAGAATCAATTGATAGCTGTGTATGCAGTCGAGTTGTGGATTATAAACATGGATGCATATGAATGGATTCAGAAAAATATTTCCTATTTAATAAATATAATAAAATAAATGATATATATATATATATATATATGTACGATGAGTGGAGAAAAGTTCTCCGCTCGATCAACATGTTCTAATCATTATTCCGATGATCAAAAATATAAATACAGATTTTGGGAGATGGATTCTAACGAGGATTTTTCTGCACCCTTCGATTATCTATCTATCTATCTATCTATCTATCTATCTATCTATCTATCTATCTATCTATCTATCTATCTCATTCTGTTTAGATCTATCTATCTCATTCTGTTCAGATCTATCTATCTATCTATCTATCTATCTATCTATCTATCTATCTATCTATCTATCTATCTATCTATCCCAGTCTGTTTAGATATCTCCCCCTTCATCCCTCCCCTCCTTCCCTCCCTCTCTCTCTCTCTCTCTCTCTCTCTCTATATATATATATATATATATATATATATATATCCCTGTTTGTTTAGATGCATCATTCTATGTACAAGGTGCGATGCGTAAATTGTCGCCATTTTATATTTTTAAATTCGTGCATGAGCGTTGTCTGTTTTAGATTTTGTCGACTGCGCAATATAGTAGAGTCCGTTGGACACCATCTGTGAGAAAAAGAGCATCATGAAGCATTTCACTCAGCCAGAAATTTGGAAAGGACATTCTCTACTGTTTAGTATTCGCACCCGAAGCTCCAATACGGACATTTTAGTGTGTTTGGCTGTCAATCCGAGGACAGTTCAGAGGATTTGGATAGAGCTGGATGAGTCTAATGGTGATTACGAAGGTATGGCAGCTCAGATAACTCTCTCCGATCATTCTAAGAAGAAAAGAACTCCCGAATTTGTTGGTGAGGGCCTCAAACTCAACACGTAGGACTACATCAAGTACCTTAAGTAAGTAGTGCTGCCCTGGGTAAAGAAGGTGGCTGCTGGAAGAATCTGCTTGGCATCAGGTTTCTGCACCATGCTGCACAAACTGGAGAACCTAGTAATGGCTTTCAGACAATTTTCTGCGACCACATCACCCCTTACATCTGACCACCTAACTCCCCAAACTGCAAACTTTTTGATTATTATGTGTGGGCGCTGTTGAGCGAGATATCAACAAAACTCCTTGTAACACTAAAGGTGAACGGAAGGCAAGGATTATAGAAGTATTCACCAAATTAAACAAAGAGACCGTCCAAAAGTGTTGCAGGAGATTCTGAAACCATTCGGAGGCCATCGTGGAAACTATTGTTGATTTTATTGAATAAATTTGCTGTTTAGTGTTTCAAGATAATTTTGTGTAGTTTTGGTAAATATATCTGTTAAAATGAGATGTCAGTGTTATTTTAATTTTTACGCAAGTTAGATGACAATTTACCCGTCGCACCCTTTATTCTCTAGTATTTTTTTCGTTAATGCTGACTGTCTATATGAGATAACAATCTACAATTTTTTATATCCCAAGAATAATATTAGGGGAAAAAATATATGACAAAGTGGGAAAAAATTTTCGTGTAATGCGTTTCGTTCGTTAGAACGTCTTCGGATTAAATTTCTTACGTTGGTACGACTGCACTTGTGCACGAACGAGAGATGCTGGAAATTTTACATTTATTTATTTTCTTTTTTGGTATATAATCTAGTCGATTTCATTTAGATTCTTTTTGTTTCCATCATTTTTTTTGCATTAGATATCCCACACTGTGATAATAGAAGATGTGCTAGAAGCGGTGAGAACCAGGGCACAAATTTACTGTGGATGACCTTGCGATGAAGGCACTGTCTAAAAAAAATCGTCTTAGTGCATTGTTTTCTTCTTTGATCAGAGTAGCATTTTTATGTCAAAATTGTGGTAAGACTCGTTACGGTGAGCAACTAATGCATTTAATGTATTGTTTTGTATAATTTCCCTTTTGTGTTCATATAATCTTTTATTTAGATTCCTTGAGGTTACAACATCGAAGAATCCCCAACGTCCATGAGGTGCAGTAATTCTCCAAAGTAAGCACCGCTCTCATTTGAAGGCTTACACTCCAACCATTTTCAAAAGGTTCCAATTGAAAAAAAAAAAAATGATCATGTGCAAATGGCAAAAACATGCCTACACTGGATTTTTTCACCACAGTGAGCCTTATCGTATAAAATTCAGTCACAGATGATCCACTAGCAGGAATGTTACTAGAAGAGGGCCGAAGACTTTGATCAGAATATCTACTACCCTTTTAACATATACATATTGTACGCACATCAAAATCGGAAAAGTTTATAAAGGGTGTTCCGATAACTTGGACCAATTTTAAATGTAAATTAAGTTTAAGCTTTTAATGATTATTTTCATTTTCTTTCAGATTTGGCGGACATTTGAGTGATATTATTTTTCACGCATAATTGCCATGACTTAAATAACATGATCCAATAGAGAAATAAATAAAAACTCACCAATAACACTGATTTATTTCCTGCTGACTTTGATTCGTTTTTATGAAACACCTTTATATATAATCCGTCTTAATGAAACACCCTTTGTATATATAATTTTGAATCTATAAATAGAATAAAACAAGTTGAGACCTTGTCCTTTACAGATTGGAGAAATTACTCTAGTTGAGGAAATTAATTTGTGATCGAAAGTTTCAGAAACTCAATTTATTCTCTAGTATTTTTTTCCGTTAATGCTGACTGTCATTAAATATAGAAAAGATTGGTGCATGGATATTGAGTGTCAGTAGGTGCAGAAAACAGATGATAAACACAACACCACACACACGCACACATATATGTATGTATGTATGTATGTATGTATGTGCGTGTGTGCGTATGAAGAATATTATGAATTATAAAAATATCTGAAATATAAAGCTGAAATGTAATTTTTAAAATATACAAAAATAGAAATAGAATAAAATCAGGGAATATTTTTTAAAAATGCATTATCTAATGGATAAAAATGGAGATGAGATAATATAAAATTGGCGAATCGAATTCAAATTTTGGTCAGTGCAATTTGTACGTTCACGTCACACTAATACCCCTGGGAGAGACATAACTCCGTTTCTCCCAGTAGCTTAGTTCAAGTTCAAGGATTAATCCATACTGCTACTGGTATTATGTAACCCAGTATAACCTGCAATCTAGAAAGGAAATGGGTGCCGCCAAGTAACACCATTGCTCTAAGTAATATCCTGAAGGATAAAGCGTTGTATTTCAGCAATTTACAAAAGCGCAGACGATTATTTGAATTTACAAATACATAACATTTAAAATAATAATAATCCTATTATAATTGTGCTACTCCTACCTTTCATTCGTTCGCACAACCACTACGTCTTGCCAACATCTCATAAATAAATATTCCGTTTTGATCACGCGGAAAAGCAAGACATATCTCAGACGTTACTTGGTTTCAGTGAAAAAAAAGATAGAAATATTTAACGTCTCCTGCCAATACTTCAGAAATAACGGATTATTCAGTTTTTGATCGTCCTTACCTATAACTACTGAATGAACTCTTCCTAACATTATGTATACTACGCCTCTCAAGAGAGAGGGTCGAATCGAGCCGAGCTTCTCGGCTTGACGGTCGAACTCTCTGCCTCTGAGCAGAGAGGAACCCGGACGAGGCTCCGCCGAAGGGCAGAGTCTCGTTCGGGGAGGTTGACCAATCCGATCCCGTTTATATGGGTTCTACGGGCTCGGGAAACCCACGTTAAACTCGGCCTTGTGCCACATGCAACCCTCGTGGGGGTGGCTAGATGCCGAATCGAGTCGAGCCGATAGTAGTTCACTCCAAACCAGACTGACTCCCTAGTCCAGAGGAAGTTTTCACAAAGTTGAATGGAGGAAAACTTTTCTCAAAAATAAACTTGAGCAAAGCATACCTACAAGTCCCAGTAGATGAGGAAAGCTCGAGGTTGTTGTGCATACACACACATAAAGCATTACATAAGTTCCAGAGATTACCATTCGGGATCAAGGTCGCGCCAGCGATATTTCAGCAAATAATGGACACTATGCTAGGCGGACTGAATTTTACGATCGCATACCTTGATGACATCCTGATAAATAGCAAAAATATTGAACAACACTGGCAACACGTTCAAGAGGTTTTCAGGCAGATGCGAAATTACGGTTTTAAGGTAAAGGAAAATAAATGTGACTTCTTCATGAAGGAGATAAAATATGTAGGCCATATTATTAACGAAGAAGGAAGAAGACCAGACCCGGAAAGAGCCACGGCAATAAAAAAAAATGCCGACTCCAAAAAATTTAGCCGAGTTACAAAGCTTCTTGGGCTTAGTAAATTATTATTAAGAATTTATTCCTAACATGCACAAATTACGCGCACCCCTAAACGAACTGTTGAAGAAGGAGAAAGTTTGGGAATGGTCATATGAATATCAGAAAACTTTCGACAAAATCATTAAGACTCTAACAGCAGATTTATTTTTAGCGCATTATGATCCCAAATTGGAAATAATAGTCGCGAGTGACGCGAGTTCCTATGATGTTGGGGCATGTATACTTCATAAAATGCCGGATGTGACACTAAAACCCATTGCGCATGCGTAAAAGAACGTTACTACCAGCCGAACAAAATTACTCGCAAATCGAAAAAGAAGCGCTGGGGATTATTTTTGCGATTACAAGATTCCACGGATATATTTACGGGAGATTTTTCACCTTTCAGGTGTACCACAAGCCGTTACTAACAATATTTGGATCAAAGAAAGGTCTACCTGTCTATACTGCTAATAGATTACTAAGATAGGGACGATTTTATTAAATTATAATTTCAAATTGGAGTATCTTCCATCAAACAAAATCGGGTATGCAGACGGTCTTTCGAGACTAATACCAAAGAAAACGGAGCCATTAGAAGATTCCGTAATTGCAGCTCCACGATATGAGGAAGCTATTAGAACATCATTATGTAGTACAATTCGAAACCTCCCCGTCACATTACAGGAAATAAACGAAGCAGTGAATGACGAATTTATAAAGGAAACGAAAACAAAAATTGCAGGAAAAGATAAACATATATCAGACAGTTTTTCGTTATGTGATAATGTTCTGCTATATAATGAAAGAGTAGTAACCCCGAAAACGCCACAAAGGCGAATCCTCAAGGATTTTCACATGGGCCACCCAGGAAAGAACAGGATGAAATCCTTAATGCGAAGTTATGTGTACTGGCAAAACATGGATCAAGATATCATACATATGGTGGACAAATGCAAGGGCTGTTCCTTAGCAGCCAAGGCACCTCCGATCACTCATAAGCCATGGCCTAAGACGGATCGACCGTGGTCGAGAATCCATGTAGATTTCGAAGGTCCATTAGAGGGTTTCTTCTACTTGATTGTAGTAGACAGTTACAGCAAATGGCCAGAAGTATTTCGTTGTAGAAAACCTACTTCTGAGACGACAATAAATTGCCTTCACGAGCTGTTTGCTCGTTTCGGAATGGTTGATTGTTTAGTCACCGATAATGGGACACAATTTACATCTGCGGATTTTCAAGAGTTTTGTGAAACTTTTCAGGTGAAACACATCAAATCTCCGCCATATCACCCAAGGTCAAACGGGCAAGCGGAGAGGTGTGTAGATACATTAAAAAGAGCACTAAAGAAAGCTTATGACGTACCAACAGAAAAGGTTTTACAACAAGTGTGTAGAATTACACCGAACAGTACTACGCCATCGGCATTATCGCCGGCGGAAGTAATGTTCGCCCGAAAAATTAGATCGGTATTCGACAAATTGCTGCCAAAACAGATAAAGCAATCACCAACGTCGTTTGTACCAAAAAGAAAATTTAGCCCAGGTGAGAAATTTTTTTTAAAATGTTCAAAAACAACACATCCTATTGGGAGCCAGGTACAATAGAGAAACGAATCGGGAACGTGATTTACATAATTCAGGGTTCCGAAGTTCTCGCATAAAAGGCACTTAAATCAGATCAGAAAGAGGCTGTTAGATGATTCTAACGGTCTACCTCAGGAAGAGAAGGAAGTAATGGACACAATATTTGATACATTCAATATGCAAAGGCCTCAAACAATTTCAGAACCGTGGAAATCAAGCAGAAAAAGAAAATTTACATAGCCTTTGATGATTAATCCGAAGAGGAAAAAATATTAAAGATCCTTGCGAGGTAAAGGCTTGGGAGGGGTTGTCATGGTTCCTTACCTATAACTACATAATGAACTCTTCCTAACACTATGTCTACTACGCCTCTCAAGAGACAGGGACAAATCGAGTCGAGCTGATAGTAGTTCACTCCAAACCAGACTGACAGTCATACTAACACCTTCCACATCTTGTATTATTATTTCGTGTAATATATCTTCGTTATTTCTACTCTTGTGTTCGTGTTGTTCTTCCTTGGTTGTAACCTGGACCATAACAAAAAGAAAGAAAGAAAGATTTGTTTAACGCCTGTTTCAATGATTTAGAAAAAAATTTTTCAATTTCAAATTTTTTCAATTGTACCCCCTTACTTTTTAAGATAACAGCGAGCATTCATATTTATGATTGTTATTGTAACATTTTGTTAAACTGAAATATTTAACGATGCGATAGGGAATTTCTACGGATATTTTATTGTCATAGAACTCAGCATATGCTTATTCAATCATTTCCTGAATAATTAAGATTCACCACAAATTTAATAGAAGGAAGAGCGCGAAATTTTTCCGGGTTAAAACTAATAATAATAATAATAATAATAATAATAAGAGTGTACTAGAAAACGAACTTAATGGGGTCAATAAAATGAAGGCTATCAGCACCTTAGCTATACCCATAGTAACATATAGCTTCAACATTATTAAATGGAAGTTGAATGGCATTAAATGATTGGACCAGAAAAATGCTTACCCAAATGAGGATGCACCGCCCGAAATCAGATGTTAATAGGCTGTATGTACCAAAACCTTTAGGAGGCCGAGGTGTAAGCCAACTTGAACTAACTCTAAAAACTACAAAAATCGGATTCGAAGCATACCTCGCAAAAATCAATGACCCCTCCTACAAATAGTAAAACAACAAATCCACTCCATCGGTAAAGAGGCTGCACTCTTCAAGAAACAGCTTAATATATCTGAAAACCTACCAACAAAAACGGAGCGAATGCCATCTTCGCCAAACAAGTAAAACCAAAGCAAAACAACTTGAAATTACAAAACAAATGGGAGGACAATACGTTGTATAGCAAATACATAAAAAGAACGAAAGAAGCAGATGTGGATCAACAGAAAACACATCCGCGGCTGAAGAGCACCGGGTTGAAAGATGAGACAAAAGGTCAGATTATTGCAACTCAGGACCAAAGCCTTACAACCAGATCTCATCACTGTCAAATAATCAAGGATAAAACTAACCCGAAATGCAGAATCTGCGGAAAATATGATGAAACTGTCGGTCATATTATCTCAGGATGTCTGGAACTAGCAAAAAATGAATATACCCATAGACATAGCAAGGAAGATATGCAAGAAGCCCCAAATCGAAACCACTGTGAGATGGTATGAGATGGTATGACCGGCAAACAGAAAGAGCTACCCAAAAAACGATGTAACTATCCTCTGGGACATACCAATTCAGGAAAATAAAAACCAACAGACCTGATATTATCATAAAAGACAAGAAATTCAGAAAGTGTAAGTTTATTGACATAGCAGTACCATTTGAGAGAAACACCTCCATGAAAATTATGAAGAAATTGTTCAAATACATTCTGGAAAAATTCTCTAAATACAAGACTTGGAGATCGAGATTAACAGGATGTGGGGAATAAAGACTGAGACTGTACCAATAGTAATTGGAGCTCTGGGTCTCGTTAGAAAAGGAACGAACAATTTTACTAACAGTGTCCCAGGTAACATCAACATAAAAGTTGCCCAGAAGATCTCCCTACTAGGAACATCCCATATACTATGAAAAATGTTATCAATTAAATGACAATTCTTCTACAGGGCCTAAGGACCATGGTTTGGACCCGGCTCTACAGGATGCAAAGCATGTAGTACTGCTACTACTACTACTAAAAATAATAGTTATTTTTATATCGTGAAATACATCGGTTTGATGCTTTGTCACACATGATCAGTGGTGTTTTTAGCCGAAGTTAAATTGGTGTTTCGGGTCTTTCAAGGTCATATTCCCTCTCTACGGTGACCCAGTCAATACTGATTAGGTTTCGACTTGTATGCCATCCGAAAAACTGTTCCCATAATGCAATCAACACACTACGACTCCTCTGGCATCCAATCACAAACAACAATAATTACTATTAGTACTTCTATTAAAATAATAATAATAATGTAGCCTGATATTATCGAGAATACATACATTGATGCTGATAGATGTTGAGGTATCTTGGGACATGAACATCGTAAAGGCATTGCAAGTGAAAATGCAGCGGTACAAAAGGCAGGGCAAGTTGAATATATGTACCAGCTGTAGGAGGAGTTGTTTCTCTTGTGGGGGAGGGTATCGCCCTCAGTACGACTTCCAGGAATCGTTCTTGAAGGTACATGCCATTATTGGGAGTGTGCTGTTGACAGCGCTGCTTGAAACAGCTCATGTACAGAGCAAACCGTTATGCCTCTAAGCTGAGGGTAGAATTTGAGATAGGACCACCATCATCCGACCGAAACATTTAAGAAGAGTAGAGGATATAGATAATCAAGTAATAATAATATACATGTCTGCATATAATGTATTGGAATACCATTAAGTATATAAAAGTATAAGTATACTTATAATATAAGTGAGATATCACATGGAATGGTTGGAGGGACTTAGAATGTCTCCTATTAGGAAAACTAAGTCACTGAGCAGCCACGACATGTGGCTGCACCCAAAAGTTAAAAGTTAAAAGGTCCCTCGTCTTCTATGGACACAACTTCACTTAGTGCAAAACACAAGATTCAGACAGACGACACAGGATCTACTTGGCAACTTCGGTTTCAGAATCAAGACCAGGAAAAAGAGGAAAAGAAAAAAATAATCTCAGAAAAGCCGGAACCTCCACCGGATGCCAGACCGTCTCCTGCAGTCGGTGTGGGGAAAATCAAGCATTTTTAATACAAATGTAATATTTTGTATAACGATTATTGAATTGTTAGGTAGTGTAATGGCTACAGCCCCAGAGACGGTAAATCGAATTTTGAACGATCCTGCTTATAGTATATTCATTTAGTATGAATAGCCCACGGAAAGGCTTGAATCCAGGTTACCTGCGTTCTTCACAACGCCAAATATATTTGAAAGTAACGCGCCGCTGTCATTGGAAAATGGTTATCGAATGTAGTGAATAAGAACTTAGATAAACTACTTTGCCATAATTACCACAAGAACCAAGAGATGTTGACAGTAAAAAGATGATACACTCTTTGTCAACATTGATGACTGCTAGGCGTGGACTAAACCTTGTAAAATATTTAGAATACTAGAACGGGGATAAAAATGACGGCCTGTCACTATTTTTAATAATGAATTTATTAAATTGTTTGTAAGGAATTATTAATATTGCTTTCTTGAGAGTCTTGACAGATGCGAAAATTCGACCTGTGTAAATAGATATTTCTTCAGTTTATCTTAGTCTGACACAAGGAAACAAGTGAAGATCACCCAATGAGGATTGACAGTTACTAAGTATGATAATGACACCTGTAATACTATCTGTTTCCTTCTATGGAAATATTTGGCTACTCGAGTTATAGTTTTCTTTATATTGTATGTGTGAGGGTCTCAATAACTACCTTTTGTTTCCATTGTTATCAGGTTAGTATCAAGATGTAGTATCTGTTCTCAGCTATAATGCTAACAGTAATCTAAGCCGTTTCTTTATAAGGAAATATTCAACATTCTTTGACCAAGTATCCAGTGCTACTGTTGAAGTAAATTTATAGAATTTTTCTATTTAAATCTTTTTTAGTTTGGTTTGTCTCACGGCATATCAACCTCAATGATTTTTATTGCTGGTAATATTTTTTTTCCAAAAAATATATTGCTGGTAATATTTTTTTCCAAAATGTATTGCTGGTATTAAAAACTATTTTTAAACTTTCATAGTGTTTTGACTCCAGTTTGTGGGTTAAGTATTTGTATTAGCTGGGATTAAGTGCAACCAGGTGGGTTAGGGTGGGCCGGGGAAGACCAGCAATTAAGAGGTGGTTCCACGCTCCTAAAACCTCCTGATCAGAAGCCTTGCTGTTGGATGTAGTTTATCGTCTTACCCAGGACGAAATTATATTTAAGGGAAATAAGTTTCTTAAGTCCAGTAAGTGTTGTCCCTCTTGCCATATTGATGAGATTTGCCTTCGTAACATTTTGTTTGAAATAGTGTGCAACTTCAAAATCTTGATTATGTTATTATTTTCCCTTTAATTTACATCTGTTTTCTGTTTTAGTTGTTCCTGTTGTTAACAGTCCTCAAGTGATGTAGTTTGTAGTCCTTTCTTTGTGATACTGTAGCGTCAGTCATCGCGCTTCGACGAAGGTTGGTTCTCGCTGAGGCATACAAGTTTCATTCGCTGGAAGCCATTTTTAATCATTGATTTGAGAAAGCGGTTGTATACAGCTGACAATTTAGATTTTTTTTGAACGAGTTTGACGCTATGGATGATATGCTTCGATTCGACGAGGAATTCTAAGATGATGATTCGAGACTTTAGCTACAGTTTTGGGTTTGTAGCAATTTGTGGTATGGAGCAAAACTACCCCTGTTGCAACCCATTGATTTCTAATCTTCTATACTAAATGTGTTATATATAATTCACACCTAAGTATTTGACGTGTTTAATCTTTACTAATCCAACATCTTGGATTTTTAGAGTACACTGGTTCCGAGAGAGAAAGCAGGAACGTTTTCTATTAGTAGATTAGTCTGAGGTATAGTATGGAGGGAATGAGATGTTTTGTCGTAGCCCATTTGACGTTGTTGATTCGACGTGGCCGACTCGGAATTTTTTGGCAGAGAGACGACGAAGCGTCAGATTACTACATCGTCGTTAGAGTCAAATTTGCTCGAATAGTCCAATTTAAGAAAAAGAGTAGTTCGAGGCATTTTTATATTTAAGAAAAGGAGTACTTGGAGGCATTTTATATCTAACCCCAACCCTAGCCCTTAATTCCCTAAATGAATAACAAGACATATTGAATGTTGGGTGTTTTCAATACTTTTATCCTTTTTTATGGTGGGGGTGCCTCCGGTCAAAGACAGTGACGTCGAAATAGTCTGACGCCTGAACGGCTGTGCTGAATAGACCAATTATTTTTCTGGTACCGAATCAGCCACGCCAAGTAGGCAACGTCGAAACGTACAAAATCCTAGTATGGAATGCTTAAATGATCAACACCCATCTCTTCATATCTGTGATTGTATATGTGCAGAGCATAGCATAGGAAAAGATTAAATAGATTGGTGATCTCATTTCCTTCTTTTTTTTTTCTTTTTTTTTAAGCGTTTCACCCCAAGCAAGGCGGGAAGCCACAAGCACACAAAGGGTTACAGAGAGTTGGATCGAGAGCAAATAGAAGTGATAGAGGAAAGGATGAAGAGAAGGATAGGGGATAGATCAGGGCATCGGGAGACGTCGATTGACATTACATTTGAATAAGAGATTATAGCTATCAGGGAAAAAGGGAGGGAGTTCCACAGGCGAGAGGTGCGAGACATGAAGCTATTGGAGTAGAAGAGACGGCTACATTTAACAGTTTCGACAGTGAAAGGGTGAGAGCGAGATGCCAGCCTAGTAGAACGCTTAAATTCATGAAGTCTGGGAACCAGCGAAAGCAGCTCCTCGGAGCAGTTACCATGAAAGTATTTGTAAAAAAGACAGAGGGAGGCGACGGTACGTCTTTGAGAGAGCGACTGCAGACGAGATGCCAGATCAGGGCCAATTCCATTGCATATCCGTCTCTGGATTTTAGCAAGAACCTTGAGACAAATAGAAGGTGTTCCAGACCATATTCCTGATACAATTTGGAATATTTCAACATTAGGGTCTTCACCAGACATACAATTTTGTGGACCGACATAATTCCTCTATTTGATCAAGGCAAACAGTGGAGTCAAACCATGGAAGACGGTTTCTCATTAATGAGAAGAGGAAGTCACTATTGATGTAGTCATATTCTGCCGTGAGATTAAAGTTAGTTAACAATTTAACTTAGCTACAATTTTTTTACTGGAGCGGTGTTGATAAATTGCTTGATGACATACATGTCATCATTAAACCGTGTAGGGAGACAACAGTTGTTTTCCCTTAGGTTGATCGCATGGGAGTTCAGGCTTTTTAGAGAGGAGAACTCTTCTTCCCATTTTTTTTGCTTCCGTTTTTGGACCGGTTAATACCTTCCTAACCCCCGGGGCGTCGGTATACATTGAAAATGGACAACACGTACACAGCCTAATGTACGATGAAAATATTCATTTTGATTCACCTTTGCTAAGGACACTCAAAGAACATAAGGCTGATATGTTTATTCCTTTGTTCGTTTTTCTATCAAACATTCTCATCATTTGAACTGTGAACAATCATTTGTTTTGGGATATGTTGAAACCATTTTAACCTGTGTATTTAAGTTATATTTGTATTATTATATGTTTTGTTTATTACGGGCATGTATCGCGTCTTTCCATACTTACATTCAGTGTTACTGTATCAATGACAACACTAATGCTAATATTAGTACTTGGTGTACAGGAAAGCATTATTCTTCCTAGCACTAAATAGCCGATAAATTATAGCTGGCTTATAACCAATACTAATCCTTTACCAGAACAAAAACCAAACTGGATTCTGAAGAGGTTGACTTTCATAGAAAAGTGAGATCCCAATAAATACGTTTATTAATACTTTCATCATAATGGATTCAACTGACTTACCTTTGTACATGTGAGGGTCTTGTGAACTGCTTTGTGTTTCCATAATATATTAATACACCAAATATCTCACCGATTTGTGACAGACTTCTGATTCCAGACCCTTTAAGTTCGAAAGTTGCTTCTTAATTCGATTTTCATGGAACTTCTCATCTAACCATCAGCAGAATTTGTTGTGAGCTGAGTATATTTTTAGTTCATATTTTCTTTTCTTTATAAAAATTACCTTATTTTTATAATGACGTAAATTGTTTTAAAATATTTCTGTTACGGTAATAGAATTAGCTTTATATATATTAATTATTTATTTTCGCGTGGGCAACTGTTTTTATTTTTACAATGACAAAAATATGGTATCATTAACATTATTACTGATATTGCTTTTATGACTTGTTCATACTATCAATGCTAATGATTTATTTAATATGTTTGTTTATTTTGTTTTCCATACGATTCATGCAACTCTTAGTAATTTGAATATTCTGTTAATAATTTTAGATGACATTATTATTTTTTATTTGAAGTATTTATAAATTAATTTGAAGCATATTTTGCTTCATTTTGTTTTTATTTTGGTGCTATTAGTTGGATTAAATGAAATTATAATTCAACTCCTGATTTTGTTTATCTTGTTTTCCATTTTGTATTGAAATCTTTTAGTCAATCCGCTTTTTTTTTCTGTGGGTATATCCATATTCACTGTTCTCGTTTTCTTTAAACATTTTGATGTTTCTTAGAATTTATTGAAAGTCTTCTACTTACAGCTGTCGATAGAGATATTTGGTTGGTAATAGCGGAGGGAGGTCGCAATATTTATTAATGTAGAATTGGAAATTGTTTTGTTTTCAGTACGGTTTATATGAGCCAACGTTTCAATTAAAAGTTATATCTAAGAAATTTATTTAATGTTGTTTGTTATTTTAAGCCAATTGCAAATTATTAATTTTTATCACCACATAGAGACACACACTCTCACACACACATACACACACACACACACACACACATATATATATATATATATATATATATATATATATAATTTATTCGAAAATTATAATATAAATATGCTATAAAATCACTACAGAAATAGCCATTTGGTCTCAGCACATCCGGTGTCTTATCAAGTGATGGTGTTGAATGTAGAATAAAGTGTTTAAATCGACCAAACACCCCTCTATAGGGGAAACGCTGTTACATAAGCTGCAATGACCAATCAAAATGAAAGTATATGAGAATTCAAAAACCTTGATTATAATAATTAAAGCCATTAATGTTAGAGTTAATGTTAAGGCATTAATTATTATAATCAAGGTTCGATGTCAAATTTTTTGAATTTTCATATAATATAACATTTATTTTTTTCTCATATAACATATCCTTTATTTTTGCTTTACTCTGTATTGAGCACTATTTTAAGAATATTATTTTTTGGTTATTGGAATTTATTCCGTATACACCAATCTATATATATATATATATATATATATATATATATATATATACGCACACACACACATGTATATATATATATATATATATATATATATATATATATATATATATATATATATATATATATATATATATTGAAATCCTTCCTTCATAAAATATAGCGTTAAGAAATTTCCGTAATTGCAAAGTTTTTGAGGATTAATGTCTACAGCACAAAGTATTTATGACCTAACCTAATATCATATATATATATATATATATATATATATATATATATATATACACATACACACACACACACATATATATATATATACACACACACACACATATATATATATATGTTCTGAAATTGCTTCCTTCATAAAAATATAACGTTAAGAAATTTCCGTATTTTTAAAATAGTTGCAACGTTTTTGAGGATTAATGTCCACAAACACAATGTATTGATGACCTAACCTACCTAATATATATATATATATATATATATATATATATATATATATATATATATATATATATATATATATACACACTTTAAACTTTATTTTTAGTGGATACGCGTATTTAATTTATTCATAAAACGGCATATTTATTTATTTTCGTCTACCGGCTTGAATATTCGGGAAATCTTATAAAAGAAAAATACGCAGAATTCGAACCTTCGCTCCCCTGGGCAACAGGAAACTGTCATTAGATCCGACGCTCTCTAACCAACTGAGTTATGAAGAACTCAGCCGTTCAGCCAAGCCAACGCTGAATGGTGCTTTTAAGCGAAATGCTTATCCTTAATGACTCTCGAAATTTTCACACCTACTCTGTTTGGAATGCAAACATAAACAAATTCGTACACGAATCAATATACTGCTTAACAAACAAATGGAGCGTCTATTCTAGTACGAGTAACCACTAAAAATAATGTTTAAAATGATAAAAATCCGTTTGATTAATAAATAAAAAAATACTACTTTATATATATATATATATATATATATATATATATATGATATAAATAATTATATATATATATATGAATAACATAAATATTTTCTACAAAAGCCAAATGCACGTCAACTACAAATAAGCTGAATCTTCACTTAGAAATATTATAAAGAAATACACTACCCCAACTGACCAGAACAAAAAAAAAAATCAAATTATCTACTATAAAAAATTTAAAATAGCTAACCTTATCCTAAAAAATAACAACACACCAGTAAATCAAAATTTCAACGAATGAACATTATCTATGAGTTCAAATGCACCTTAATGAACTATGTTCCTGATCAAACCGAATTTATAAATAAATACATCGGTCACACTACTACATGTCTATCTAGACGCCTTATGTTACATCTATCTGACCACAGCTCTATTAGAATCCATTTAAAGAGACACACAAACTTATCAGACTTCATCCGAAACATACGAGTAGAAATTACAAATATAATAACCTCATCGACATGTAAAAAAATTAAAATAATGGAAGCCTTAATAATAAAAAGAAAAAGCCAGCACTCAGTAATATTAGCTATGAATACGGCCACAATGTGCTGACTGTGTTCGGAAAATAAAACATCCCTATAACTCTAGAAACATACACATAACCCAATACATTCAGTTAAAAAGCAAAAATAAAATTATCATTGATAATGGCTAAAACCATAACCAAAAGTGCTCGGAATTACAGAATATTTAGACAGTTTCTATACACTCTGTGTTCAGAAAAGGAAACACTTGTTCGAACACAAGAAAAATTATGTAAAAACCTTGTCTGTCGTGTTTAATTAAACATGTATAAATGAAATATTGCTGCCTGCCTAAATACACAATGTATATATATATATATATATATATATATATATATATATATATATATATAAAGACAAACAGGAAAACTTATTTTAGCCGAAGTGTTCCGTCTTCTGATGTACAATAATTTATCAAATGCTTTTGTAATACATAGACATTAATTCAACCACAACTTTGATCCAAAGAATGCCACATTTATTAAAAGAGAAAGTAACTTACTTAGATGAAAAATTCTTGAGAATGCTGCTATCGAATCTTACTAAAATATAAATCTGCAACCCAGATTTTTATGAAAGAAATACTCCTTTCCCAAGCCAACATACATGATTGTAAAAAATTTTCAAAAATTCACATAAAATGGTTAAATTCAAAACCTTCTATTATTTAAAATATATAGGCGCGTAACTGACTCTTTTTGAGTAGTTACACGTCTACTTATCATCTCCCAGTTGCGCCTCTGTCTTTGGGCAGAGGGGAATTTTTGTCCCTGTCCCGGGCGTACGCGCTCGGGTCCCCACCTAAAAATAGACCTTGTGTCACATCTCGTCCTAGTGGGGGGGGGAGACAGAGTAAATAGTAAATACTTAAACATAAATTATAAATCTATAATACATAACCTGAAACTTAAGTAAATACTTAAACATAAATTATAAATCTATAATACATAACCTGAAACTAAAATAATATAAATAATAATTACATTATAAAAAAAAACAACAACAATAATGACATTTACTCACTTTTGTTCATTAGATTAAGTCACTTAGCATCCGCCATCATTGATTTCCAGTTAACCTGATGTATATTCATGAGCATTCTTAAATTTAATAATTCTGAAAAATTAACGACATGTTTACTTTTGTTTATTGATACTTGTTGCATAATAAAATCTTTACATTTGACTTGATAAAGCCCATCAGAGGACGGAACGATGTCGACTAAGTTGAGTTATCCTTTTGTTTTTATTCGTTATATCTGAATTTGTACACACACACACACATACATATCTATATGGTGGACTCGTATTCGACGCATAAGGGTCAAGCAGCTCAGTTCTTAGGAATTGACAGCCAGACGGCTGCATATATGCTTTCATCATGATGGTGAAGGCTTTGTGCAGAACCAAGCAAACTTTTTGAAGGACCGAGTACAGAGACCTTGTGCACTACGTGCCACAAAGTCCCCAAACGACCCTCTGCAATTTGAATGTTTTGAATTCAGAGTTGTCCTTCTCTTAGACCAGTTGCCATCCAGGGCTATAGAACCCAGTCTGTCCTGCTATTTTACCCATAGCTGGAGGGAGAAGAGGATTACTACCTTTCCCAAGAGTATTAGCATGTAAGTGAATGTAATGGATTCAACTGGAATTCGAACTTGGCTCTCTTTCTCTCTCTCTCTTTATCTCTCTCTCTCTCTCTCTCTCTCTCTCTCTATATATATATATATATATATATATATATATATATATATATATATATATGTGTGTTCCTTTATTCATTGAAAATTTTGTTCTTCCGGAATCTCAAGATTTCTCTTCTTTACTCCGCTGTTTTCTTCTTTATGCCGTTTCCCTTCAGAACGTTGGCGATCATGGCTCTCCACAATTTCTTCTCCTTTATAGTTCTTAATAAATTTTGTTTTTTAATTATGTCTTCTGGGCCTTATTCCGCCATTCATTTACGTAAGCAAATGGATAGCAGAATAAGATTTAGGAGTGATAGGTAGGTTTTGCGCTTCTTTCCTCTGTCGCTCTTGCTTTCACTCTGTCTTATGAGTATCAAATTTTCCAAGATTTCTTTCCTCATTATGTGCCCTAGAAACTTCAACTCTCTTTCTGATGTTAAGTGTAATTTTTGTTACCATTTTCTCTAAAACTGTGTCGTTGCTCACATGTTCAATCCATGGTATCCTCATCATTCTCCTGTAGAACCATATTTCTGTTACTTCAAGTTTCTTCTTCATTTGTGAGGAGATTGTCTAGAATTCACTGACAGATATCACGTAATTATTCAGTATTCTTTTTTTGTTTCGAAAGAAAATTTTTCTTTCTTAATACTTTGCTTAGATTTTGGAAGGCATCTTTCGCTAACCCAAACGATCCTTCGGATTTCAGTGTCACACTTTCCGAACTCTGTTAAAACGCTTCACAGATATTTACATTTTTGTACTTGTTTGATTTTGGTGTCCCCAATTTATAATTTGCATTTTGGACTCACCCTTTTGCTAACAACCATGCATGCTGTTTTCTTGCAATTGATGTTTAAATTGTTTCTCACAGAAATATTCCGAACGCAATAGATTACTGTTGTGGCCTGTTTAGGGGCCAGAAAGAAAGACACGGAAGACGAAAGTAGGTTGAACAAGTGGATTGAAATAACAGGTATATACAAAGCAAGAGTGTTAGTAATAAGCAGATAGAAATGTCCGTCCGAACGGTAGGTTAACACTGCGTCTCCGCTGCTCAACACTGCCCCTCAGGTTTGGTTTAATTTGGTTTATTTTGTTTTACGGCATATCAACCTCAATGGGTTATTTGATGCCGACAATATTTTTAGGATAGATTCGTATGAATAGAATATGTATTCTTTGGTTTAGATTGGTTTGGTTTATTTTGTTTTACGGCATATCAACCTCAATGGGTTATTTAATGCCGACAACATTTTTAGGATAGATTCGTATGAATAGAATATGTATTCTTTGGTTTAGATTGGTTTGGTTTATTTTGTTTTACGGCATATCAACCTCAATGGGTTATTTAATGCCGACAACATTTTTAGGATAGATTCGCATGAATAGAATATGTATTCTTTGTTTTAGATTGGTTTGGTTTATTTTGTTTTACGGCATATCAACCTCAATGGGTTATTTAATGCCGACAACATTTTTAGGATAGATTCGTATGAATAGAATATGTATTCTTTGTTTTAGATTGGTTTGGTTTATTTTGTTTTACGGCATATCAACCTCAATGGGTTATTTAATGCCGACAACATTTTTAGGATAGATTCGTATGAATAGAATATGTATTCTTTGTTTTAGATTGGTTTGGTTTATTTTGTTTTACGGCATATCAACCTCAATGGGTTATTTAATGCAGACAAAAAATTATTGCTGGTAATATTTTATTTTGTCAAAAATCTGTTCTGGTAATTTATTTCCTTCTAAATTGTATTGCCGGTAATAGTTAACTATTTGCCCATAGCTGGGACATTAACAGGTGATACCACCCCGGCTCAGGGTGGACCTGGGAACACCAGCAATTAAGAGGTGGCTCCACGCTACACAAAACCTCCTGATCAGAGGCTTTCCTGCTGGGCGTAGTTTAACGTCTTTCCCTTGACGAACTGCCCCTCAGGAAGTCCCGCAGTTAGTATTTATGAGAGGAGGAAGAATTCATTCTACTGTAGGAGGGTTTATCACAACAATTATCAAATACAGTAAAATACTTGCGTACTACTATTACTCCTATGACGACTACTAGTGAGAATTAAACTAAGAACAAAGTTAGCCGTGAAAGACATCTCTAATATACATCTCTCCTTTCAAGATTTCCTCCATGGAATCGGAAGTTCTTGTGAAAATGTGATGAAAGATTTTTTTCAGCACTTATTTAGAATTTAATAGAATTTTCCTTAATCCTTGAATGATTTCAAAATAATCGATTCAGTTCCATTCGATCAGAAACTAAAGGAAATGTAACAATTTCAACTGCTTCGAAAATGGATCTCGTTTACTGATATATATATATATATATATATATATATATATATATATATATATATATATATATATATATATATATATATATATATATATATATAATATAGATATACTGTATATTTTACTTTTTTAGAAATAATTATATAAATATAAATATATCGTTCTCATTCGCCTTCTTCTGTCAAAACTGACAAGGTATTTAGTAGACAATTTATTGCCATTGCCAGAGCAAATCCAATAATTAAATAAGTTTGTAGATTGCCAAGGTATAAAATCATTCATTGTTTTTTCCGTCTATAATACTCGTGTGTCACTAAAAAAAATCGTCGATGACTGTTAATTAGACTTGGATTCCTGTTTTCCCTTTGTGTGAGTAATATCAGTTCTCTCGAATAGAATTTGCAGCCTTGGTCGCCTATCCCGTTCTTTGAAGCAATTTTACTTGACACGTGACTTCGCGCGTGCGCACAACCGTATATATGTAAATGAAGCTGTCATAAAGAATAAAGTCATGTTCATTTAAAAGAAAAACGAGATATCGTCAAATAGATCAGTTGTATGCTTAGCGGAGGCGACTTGTAGATTCCCGCATTTTCAATGCGTTTTCGTCTAAATAAATTCCATTTATTACTTTTTATTATTTTTTTTTCCAGCTCAAAATTATAATCGCAAGCGTTTCAGCGGCAAACGGATACACTGAATACAATGTATTTCAATATGTTCCTTGTTCTTAATACTTGCGTACCAGAAATGAGTGCTTGTAATGAAACAATATGGGGTGCCTAAACCGTTTTTAAAAAACCCAAATTGAACTAAAATATAAGTTCAAATTAAAATCTAATTTCTATAAAAAAAAATTAAATTCAAGCATTCAACCGCCTACCATGAATCGCGTTTTATCTCGCTAATATAGATTTTCTTCTTGTGAAATAAAATTCTTTTGCTGATGAAGTTGGATCATCGATGAAACATGTTAAAGTTAAGTTCTTTTTGTGAAAGTACACACACACATATATATGAATAAAAAGCGACAAGATGAAAAACTATATTTAGCCGACGCGTTTCGTCCTTTGAGGGACTTTATCAAGGCAATGTAGGATTTATTTTGATCCATCACTTCAGCCTTTAAGATGCACAGCACAAACGTCCATCTCATACCACGACAATCTAAATCACAATCCAAACAATATTCATTTAAAAATATTATTGGATATTACTCGCTCACTTTAGTTTTTACACTTTGTGTCCTCCACAACATGTTTTAACTGACCTTTCAACCACCTGATGAATATTCATGAACGTTCTAAAATTTATAAGCCTTGATAAACCAATGACATCCACGCCTCTGTGTTTATAAACACGTGCAGCATAATAAATGCTATATTGCTTTGAATAAGTCCCTTAGAGGATAAGTATAGTTTTTCCTCGTCTTTTTTTTAATTCATTTTGCGTCTTCTACAGGTACACTCTACCTGAGAATATTTACACACACACACACACACGCACACACACACACACACTCTCTCACACACACACACACACACACACTCACACACACACACACACACACACACATATATATATAAATTACATCAAAATGAAAGTCACTTGTATCCCATATTTATGGCCATTTCGCTCCTCGGGATAAATTCTTTGGAACTTGTCAATACTAAAACGTTTGAGAAAAAAAAAAAACGAAAGCAAAAAACAAGGAGGAGCGAAATGGCCATAAAGATAGGGTACAACTGAGTTTCATTTTTATGTAATTAATTTTTATGCTCTATAATAAATATATTGAGCTCTCTTTTGTGGATCAGTTTTAATATTTAATATCAATAGGATTCATTTGGATTACTTCCCCATGGATTTTTTATATATATATATATATATATATATATATATATATATATATATATATATATATAGACACAAGGTAAACTTATCTTTCCCAAAGTATTTTATCCTATGTTGGATTTTATCAAATGTAAGTATTTTATTTCTCAACATGTATTTGTAAACACAAGTAAAAAATATCTTAAGGTTTTTAAAATTTTTAAATCTAAGAACACTCAAAAATATTCTTATGGAAATATTCTTTTTGTGGAAGTTGAAGATAAACTATGGAGGCTTCTAAGAGATATAATTTAATACCTAATAAATGAAAGTAAATGTGGCAATTTTTTAAATTTGTTTTATTCCTTTATATATATTTATTTACTATTTTATTAATGTACTTATTATTATTTTATTTTAATTTGAGAAATAATTCATATATTTATTTATTTTCAATAATAGAAGGCTTTGATTTAACCATTTTCTTTTCATTTTTCAAAATACATAAATAATTCATGTTTATAATCTCGTGATATATATATATATATATATATATATATGTGTGTGTGTGTGTGTGTGTGTGTGTGTGTGTGTGTGTGTGTGTGTGTGTGTGTGTGTGTGTGTGTGTGTATAAATAAATATAAATAAATATATATATATATAATTATTTATATATTATATACGCGGTACTTATTAGAAAGCGCTCAATATCAGCCATAGAGCTAACGATCGCAAAAGCGTGAAACCAAGAGTCACAAACTCGCATCAATCCAACCAAATATATATATATATATATATATATATATATTGCGGGAACATTGTTATTATTAGAAATTAAAATAAATATAAAATAATAATAATTATGAAAATTATGAATAAAATAAAATAAAATTTGAACCTCGTTTAAAATAAATTAAATAAATAAAGCATAAAAATAATAAAATTATTTCCAGCATGCAACAGGGACAGTCCCGGCCGGAAATAAGAACATCCCGCCAAGAGACGTGAGATTCACTCTCTTTGCCCAGTACTGTCAGAATGACAGCACGTGTATAAATTCCCTCCATGATAGGACTTGTGATATTACGGAGGGACTTGCTCCCTTCTATAACATGAACCTTATCACGGTTATAATGTAAAATACACACACTAATACACACAAAGATATAAATAAAATTGTATGAAACTACTATACAATTTACCATGTTCTTTTTATTGCTATTATGTGCATTTTTTGTTCTGTTTTTCCTCGTGAACACAAGCGTCAAACATATGACCACATGGTGTGAGTGAATATACTTCCACAATATATATATATATAATATATATATATATATATATATATATATAAATTATAATTTTAATATATAGACAAAAACAGTTTACTTACTACAAAGATGTAACTTCGTTTCGGTGCATTTCAATTGCACATCGACTGGTGAGATACAAAAATGGTTATCACCAGTCGGGGTGCAATTGAAATGCACCGAAACGAAGTTGCATCTTTTGTAGTAAGTAAACTGTTTTTGTCTGTATTATAAAATATAATAAATAATTATCGCTCTACTATCGGTATCGAGCCCTCTTTTGAATTAATGGTGTGAACGTTAGAATTTAATTATTACTTTCGTTCTCATTGCATCGGATATATATATATATATATATATATATATATATATATATATATATATATATATAGTTTATGCAAAACTAGGTAATGGGTAGACCCTAGGAGGATGATATCCGGAGAGCTCAATGTAAATTCAGAGCAAATAAATTTGAATAAAAACAGACCATTTTAAGGTTCCATGTAATAAATTATTTCACCACAGCCCTTTTAAAGGGCTCTGGATCATCAGACTTTACTTCCAAATGTTGAAATGAAAAGTGAAAAGAAATTTACACATTTTTGACGGGCCGTATTAACCATATGTAAATTAACGAAGTGAGGAAGTGAAAATATATATATATATATATATATATATATATATATATATATATATATATATCAGAAAAAAATTCGTTATGTATATTTTATTTATATCTGAATTTTTAGACACTTATATATATTGAAAGAAACAAGTGGTTGGATGGAATGATTCCCATTTATGTGGTTCGAACGCATCTGGTAGAAGAGCTTCGATTATTAAAACTATTAATCTCGTGCGATTTGACGAGACTGTTATGAAATGTGGTATTTAAAAAACCGGACCTCAAACACTGCGGAATACATTACGGATGTTCATTTAGTCATAGACGGAAAATGGCTGAGCCTTAGTCCATTAACTGAAAGATTTTCAATTAATGTATTTTTCCCCTGTGTAACTTTGATAAAACACCGATCCGATATTTCTCCAGTCTAACCCACCGTCATCCATTTTAATGCCTTGTTTTGTAGTTATGAGACATAGAGAGAGAGAGAGAGAGAGAGAGAGAGAGAGAGAGAGGAGGGGGTGATTGTAAATTAGATTAGCAGTATGAAAAAGCGTATTTACAGGCATATATAGATATGAAGAGACTGAAACAGAGGATTAACAGAACGGTATTAAAACAGGAGACATGTGGACAGATGACGTCATTTCATTTAACTGCCAGAGATTGATTTTGACAGGAAAAAGTACAACTTTTCTATCCACTTGCAGACCACCACAAACTAGCCACGATTGGCAGTGAAATAGATTAATGTTTATATATATATATATATATATATATATATATATATATATATATATATATATATATATTTGGTTGGATATATATTTATATATATATTTGGTTGAATAGATATGTTACCTCTATCTCTGATATTGAGCGCTTTCTAATAAGTACCGCACATATAATATATAAATAATTATACATATATATATATTTATTTATATTTATATACACTTTTCACATATATTTATTTATATATATATATATATATATTTATATATATACACACACACACACACACACACACACACACACACACACACACACACATATATATATATATATATATATAGATAGATAGATTCATGAATTATTCACACAAAAACAAATGCAAAGGTTAATGATTTAACTGGCGAGAAATCCATCGTCGCAAACAATTCAAATAATATACAAAAACCTCCGAATCCGTTATGAATGAAATGATCCTTGTTTCTATAAATTTCTGCCGTATTAGTTCTTATTTTTACTATAAGCTTTCGTCTGTTCCTACAGATATCTTCAGCTATAGAATAGATGTTGTTCTTGTTTTTTCTCTTAGTAATAAGAGGACAACGAAAATATATGTATGGTTGTATCCGAAAATGCTATTGGAAATGAGTTATTGTTTTTGAAGCGCGCATATAATATATATATATTAAGAAATGGACAAAGTCCGACAATTTATTTATTAAAGACATTTTTATGTTTAAAGTTCTTTTTTATAGATACAAGTATTTAAGTAAATGCTCTGTTTATAATAAATTAATTAAATAAATAAATAATAAGTAAATTCGACCTTGCCTACCGAACGCTCCTTTGTGGCCGAGACGGTAAGGCACGTCAGCGTAAATGACGGTTCCGTATAGGATGCAGGTTCGAATCCTGTCAAAGGACGAATATTTTCTATGAAAATTCTCGGACATTCAGGCTGGTAAATGTTATTTACGAATTTACTTAAATACTTGTATCTTTAAAAAGAACGTTATCTATAAAAATGAACTTTAAATATATATATATATATATATATATATATATAAACCGTTCCTTGTACCAAGGTGATAGTCAGGTAGAACCAATAAAGAAGAACTTGAATACGGATATGGAATATCACAGATATATTACAAAAGGAATATATACAGAGAAGTAGAAAGTGTTAGTATGAATAATCAGGTTTAGTAGTAATTGTCTGAACGTGACTCTGTTTTGGACTGCCTCTGACTCGACTCTTGACTCGCTCGATCTGACTGACTGACAGACTCCTGACGGACTTCACTCCAGACTTCAGACTGAACAGTATTTAGTCACCACCCCCACGAGGGCATCATGTGGCACAAGGCCGGTTTAACGTGGGATCTCCGAGCCCGTGGGCTCGGCCCAAAATATGCCCTTTGAACTCGTATAAACGGGTTTAGGGTCGGTTTACCTCCCCGAAAGAGATTCCGCCCTTCGGCGTAGCCTCGTTTGGGTCCCCCCCCCCCGAAGGCAGAGTTCAGCCGACTTCGGACCGAACTCCCTGCTTCCTCTTGAGGCGCAGTATTTATTACGTATGGAATAGTCCATTATGTTATTCTGGGTAAGGTCCGATAACACACACACACACGCACACACACACACACATATATATATATATATATATATATATATATATGCTATTAGGTTAGGGTGTCCCAAAAAATTTGGCATCATTATAAAAAAACAATTTTAAAAGCAATTGCCTTGAAAACTAATAAGTCTAGTTCAATGAAATTTAACAGTTTGGGTATTGAACATAATAATTATGGGGCCGATTTCATAAGTGTTCAATATGCATACCGCCTGTGACACGGCACACGACAAGTCGGTAGTTATGCTCTTGGCAAATACGCTGTAGCAGGTCTCCGGTAACATTATCCAGTGCGAAAGTGATTCTCTGCTTGAGTTCATCAATGCTAGCAGGAAGAAGTGGGTAGGGGACACACAGGCCGTCACTTCACATATCACTATAAAAAGAAATCACACGGGGACATGTCCGGTGACCGTGGCGGCCATTTCATCAGAAAATTGCCTTCATCTTCACCACGCCTGGTCCATCTCTCTGGCAGATTCTCATTGAGATAATCACGTACTGTCCTCTTCTATTAAATATAAAATCTTGATCTGTTTCTATACATTCTGTGAAAAATGAAGATTATTTTAATAAGAATTATCAAAATTATTGGCATGCGAAATGATGTCAAATTTTTTGGACACTATAAAATAATATATATATATATATATATATATATATATATATATATATATATATATATAGACAAAAGAAAAAAACTTTTCCTTACCTAAAGCGTTTCGTCTCCTGAAGGACCTTATCTAGGTCAATGCAGAGACTTTATTTTGTAATTCGCATTTAAAAACAGAAGGAAAGGAAAAATATCAATAAATTACCAAATTTAAAATTTTAGAAGACTAATACTCTTAAGACTAACTGTGTAAGGAAAGGTAAACTATAGACAACGCTAAGTGATGTCATTTATTGTCTAATAAACGAAAGTAAGTAAATGTTATTGTGAAATAAAAGTTTTCCTTTTGTCGTTACTGATATTGTCTTTACAGATATATATTCTATTTATATCTGAAGTTTTAGACACGCACTCACATACATGCGCGTGCACATCCATTCACCCCCATATATATATATATATATATATATATATATATATATATATATATATATATTATTTATTTATTTATATTTATATTTAAAGCGTCCTACCTCCAAATCCTGGGCGGAGTCGTTTATCATATCCTTCCAACATTGTGTTCAGAACGTGCGACATTTTGTTTTTTCTCCGGACAAGTTTCAAGGCATCGCTGAGGAAAATTAGACACGAACTGCAATGAGAAAGAAGGGAATGAAAATTAACTTCAAATTATACACACACACACACACACACACACACACACACACACACACACACACACACACACACATATATATATATATATATATATATATATATGGGCTTACACGGGAGCGTCTTTTAAAATTCTTGAATTTCATGAAACTACACAACATTTCACTTTTATTTATCATCCCTTGCCTTGATAAAGATGAATGGCGAAATGCGTCGGCAAGGACAACATACTATTTTCTGATTGCCTATTTTATTTGTCTTTTCTACATATATAGTCTATATAGAACTTTAACGTGTATATATATATATATATATATATATATATATATATATATATATATATATATGTCCAGGCTTGAGGCATTCAGTTTGTCTAATCGCACTGAGGAGCTGTGATACAGCGAAACAGTATTGTCTGCGAATGTATATATATATATATATATATATATATATATATATATATATATATATATATATATATATTAGATGTATTATGTCTACTTATTTTAGTTTTAATCTTTGCAAGTCCATGAATTAATTTATCTATATAATTATTTTGAATTTACGGTGTTAACGCATAACACATTCATAGATATGCAATCCTTGAAGATGGTCTCAGTTGAGATTAAAAGTACTTAAGACAATAAAAATTATTTGAAAGAAAATTTGGGAATATTTCTTAATTAATTTTCTGCAGCCATCATGAAATTAATTCGTGGACTTGAAAGGATTAAAACTAAGTCGTAAATTGTTGCGACGAGTTTAAATGTAAAAGCAACCCACACTCAACAAAATTACCTTTCAAACTAGTCATAACAGATTGTATTGCATCTAAACATATGGTTCTGCTGTTAATATTTCGGTCTCTCACGTGGTATGACGTCATAGAACCGCATCATGAATTTACGACCTGTGTCTGCTATTCCGCGACCGTTATCGTCGCATAGCAATCTTCTATGTCAACATAATAAAATGTTATCTTCCATGGTGAATATCCTTGTTTAAATGTCCAACAACCACTCTGAAGATAGCCTTAGTGAGTCGAAACCTCAGATCAAGATCAGGCTTAATGAAAAATATCCAAATGTCGGACAATTTTTGTCTTTATTTTCACCCGAAATTAAAACAACGATACGAAGTTTAGAATGGCTCATGATCAGACATAATTGACATTTATTGTTTGTCATATTTAACAATAAATGTGTTTATATATATATATATATATATATATATATATATATATATATATGTATGTGTGTGTGTGTGTGCGTGTGTGTGTGCGTGCACAAACCTACCACACAGTTTGAATGTAATTGTAATGGTCATCTGTGTCACTAGAATTAATTCTCCTTTCTGTCTGCCCAAAAATTTTGGTTAACTGGAAAAAGAGTTTAAGATGAAATATGCAATCTTTTGAAGACATTTTTTATGACTCTCTCTCCCTCTCTATTTAAATTGTATATATGTTTCCAAATAGATGTAGTATTTTAAATTTGACATTTGATCATCTTACTTTCTGCGGAGTTTCAGGTGTCGAACTAGTATTAGATAAAAAAAGACATTCGAATTTGTCATATTTGAGTGGTACATCATCGTTTTTGGAAACGATCTTCTCGACTAGAGGACATTTAACAAAACAATGAGAAAAGGTTAACATTTCGAATGCTAAAGAAAATTAGAATAATTCAAAATTGAACGAAAAAAGCAGCACCAAATAATTTCGAGCCAAGTTTAAATTTTAAATAAGAAAATGACATTTGGAGTTTATTTGGCTAAGTTTGATATGTAGATTCAGTCAGGCAGATGAAAAAATAGAGTTGTTTCCACATAATCAAAGATTCTTTTCTCCAGAAATTTCCAAGTTAATGAAATTTAAATTTTCTGCTCTTTGCATGATTTTAAAATATTCAACTCAATTCCAGTCGATGGGAAGCAAAGTTAAAGCTAAAATGGAAATTGTATCTAAAGAGGAAGAAGAAGACAAAAATATTTGAAGTAAAGTATTAAGTAAATATAGTGTTTACCCAAATCTATATAGACATAGAAATAAAACTAGTTTCCTTTTGTCAAGACTAGCAATGGATATAGCGGGGATTTTGCTTTCAGTGATGAGATAATCCTTAACGAAATATATTGTATCATGTAGTTAACGTTTTTTTCTTTCTTCCTTATTTTGGCTTTACAAAAACAATACTGAGGATAGGATATAACGTAGGAGAATTTGGGGTCATGCCTTTCGGAAAATGATACAAATAGTCACAGTAGAAATTTTTATTCAGACCATCTGTTTTTTTATGTTGGTCTGTTAGCTTTACGCCATCTTGCACCCTTACGCGCCCACGTTAGCTTGGATTCAAATTTAATATCTGAATAAATGTTTGCAATTAGTATATATATCCATAGTATCAAGCAACTTGGAAGGCAAATTGTTCATGCCACACCTCAAGGTGGACGAAAAAACGGACAGGTATTCTCTTCGGATCCTACAGTCGATGTTCCTTGCCCCCATCTGCAACCATATCTGCGTATCTGAACTCGACCTCAGAAGTCAAATGCCTGCAGACTTTGCACGACACATTCGTCTTTTCAAACTTTAAGTGATTACGATTATAATGGAATATTTACAGCAAGAATTCCACAGAGATCGGCTTCAAAGAAATTTCGTGAATAATAAAATCCTTTTAGAATAAAACATTTTTAAAGTCAGATGAAAGAAGTGAAGAAAATAAAATATTGTGACCACTGAATCCATGCTAATAAAATACAATAACTCTTTTATAAATATTCATTTTTTACACAGGCCTAGATAATGTTCGTCATTTTAACAACAAGTCAAAATTTAATGTCGAAATCTGTTAGGAAAGATCAATAGGAATTATTAGATAAGTAGAGATAGAAAAAATGTACATTTCAGATTTGGGTGTGGTTTATACTTGAGTCAAAAGGTCGACATAGGTCCAATTTATACTTGAGCCAAAAGGTACACATAGTTCCTGGTTTGCTTTTGGGCCAAAAGTCGACATAGCCTGGATTTATACTTGGGCCAAAAGGACGATTTGGTCCTGTTTTGTACTTGAGCCAAAAGACATAGACCTGGTCTGTACTTGGGACAAAAAGTCAACATAGCTTGGTTTGAACTTGGGCCAAAAGGTTGACATAGGCCTGGTGTGTACTTTTTTTTTACAGTAAGGATGACCTTGTACATGGCCCGGGTTCCACTCGTGGTAGAGGGTTACATTAAAAGGCAGTTTATGCGGATAAGAGAGGAAGATAACGGTTAACTCTGGACTTGAAGAGGATAAGATTGTAGTGATCGGGGAAACATCCCCTTGGGAGTTGGTTCTGCAGGGCAGTGGTTCGCGGGAAGAAATTGTTCGAATGGAAATTACTTCTCACCAATGAAACTCGGAGGGAATGTGGACGGTTTGCTATAATGTGAGTGACCTGGAGGATTCTGGCAGTGAATGTGAGACCCTATGGAATGAAAGAATCTACTTTGTCCGAGGACTTTCCATGGAAGAAACGATAGAACAGTGAGAGGCTTGACACTGTGTGTGTGCGCGTGTGTGAGATATATATATATATATAGAGAGAGAGAGTGAGAGAGAGAGAGAAAGAGAGAGAGAGAGAGAAAGAGAGAGAGAGAGAGAAAGAGAGAGATAGATATATAGAGAGAGAGTGAGAGAGAGAGAGAGAGAGAGAGAAAGAAAGAGAGAGAGAGAGAGAAAGAGAGAGAGAGAGAGAGAGAATGAGAGAGAAAGAAAGATGTTGGAGAGCGGAAAATAATTCGTCTCCCACAAGGACTCGGAGAAGATTTTGGACTCTATCGATGCTGGAGAGTGATGACTGGGCAACTCCCGACCAAAAATGATAACAGTTACTCCATTTTTACTCCTGATCTGGCTCTCGTAAAGGTAGACGATAGCATGTGGAGTCAGGTACTTACTAGAGCGGTACAGGAAGCCGACCATTTTCCCTGAATCTTTTGTGATGTATAATGTGCACGAGTTCCACTTGAGTTCAGCTGTGAGTTTAAGGCTCAATAGTCTCTCAAGGAACGGAGCCTCCCCAATTGGATATCCATTTATCAAGACTAACGGAGTCCAATCGGCAATTTGTTTTTCGAGGCATTGGATGTAACTATCCAGATCCCCTAGTGCTAGATCAAATGAAAGATCAGCTGCCGATATCGCAAATGCAGTTGGTGTTTGGAATGCACCAACAACAGGACATTTCTTACATAAGTAAATAAGACGAGGCGTAATTTACTAAAGGATAGCGGCTCGGATTGAGGAATCGGAGAGCCGAGTTCGAATTCCAGTCAAATCCATTACATTCACTTACGTGCTAATAACATTGAGAACGGTATGAATCCTCTTCTTCCCCCAGCGTTGGGTAAATAGCAGGACAGACCGGGATCTATAGCCTTGGATGGCAACTGGTCTACCGCAGAAAGAAATGGCAACCAACTGTGGGAAAAAAATCTGCCTCACTTAGGCGATCATGTATCGAAAGATACATGATTGCCTAAGCGTGTACCACGCATGGCACATAACTGATCTTGACTTTAAATTCTTTGAAGTAGCGAAAACTCTTTGATTCTGATACTGTCATATAAATTTGAGCCATATGCAAATATCCTAATCATTGACACAAGAGCGATGAAAGGCATCACCCACTGAGTAAATTATTTAGTTATTTGAATTTGTACTCCGGTATTTTCATGCAATAGAATTGATCTGTCATCGAATACTGTAGTTCCCAAGATAGTGGAGCGATTGAGTGATTGATTTGTCTGTTTAACAGTATATCAATTCCTTATGGGTCATTTAATGTCGCAATTAAATTTCTTGGGAGTTTGTAAAATAATAATAATAGTAATAATAAAAGTAAGAAAAATATGAAATGTTATTCTGCTTTCACAACTGGATACATGGTAGATGATACTCAGCTTTTGTGCCTATACATGTTTGTGTGGACATGATTACTAGAGGCGTTGATATGTGTTTTGTGTTGTTTTGCTGAAGTTATATTTTGGTATACAGTTTGATTTAACAAATTGTAGGATATTATATGGATTAGTACTTTCATGGTTATTTGGTAGTATTTTAAACAGATTTCGATGAAGTCGTTACAGTTTGTTAGTATGTGCGTATTGTTGGTAATTGTTTAATATGAAAACGTATTTTTATACTTTCGTAGTGTTTTGTTTTTGTTTGGGTAGAGTTCATTATTTGCCAATAGCTGTGACTCATAACAGGTGCGACCACGCCGGTCAGTGTGGATCTGGGGACAGAAGCAAATAAGAGGTAGTTCTAGGCTCTTCAAAAGCTCCAATTTCCCTCCATCTTGCTGCCGGATGTAGTTTATCGTCATACCCAGGACTAATATTGGAACGAAACTGAGACTTTTAGGATATGAAACTTTAAAGCAACCTCTCTTCTCTTATCATTTCAGGTATTGTGTAAGATAAAAATCTCAATAATCACAGGGCAATTATTTAAATGTAAAAAAAAATCCAACCTTTAAAAGAACTTGAGAAAGATAAGATAAATCCGTTGTGAAAAGGTAATAGAACCATATCAAGAAATTTGGATTAAAAGTTATGATATAATTTTTTTTTTTAGTAATGGTCACCCTATACAAGGCCCAAGAGACATTCAAGGTAGAGGGTTACTAAATAGTCTATTGGTACTGTATAAGTATACACAGCAGTATTTTAATAACTTTAATTTTATACTGGTTATATTTTCTGCAAGAGTAATCTAGAATTTTTACCTATGTTATTAAATATATTGTGGGGTGTAAGAAAGTATTTGGCTTCTAGAAACTTTAAAAGTAAAAACACCTGAAGAAAGCTAACAATGAAACAAGTGAAATAAAAACCAGTATATTAGCAGCCTGATCCCCCTTACATAAAAATAAGTGATTCCATAGTATTATCATTCATTCTCAATGAGCAGTGTCCCCTGTTACTATAACAACGGTACATCTTATTAGCAAATAGATCAGGCTACGTGACCGATACTCATGTAAAGTTCTATTGCATTTTATATTATAGAATATATACAGACAAACCTCTCATATACGGATTACCCATCAACGGACTTCGGATGCAACGGACAAAATCTCCAGGCAAAAACATTTGCAAGAAAAAAAAATTCCAAATCGTCAGCGATGTATTTCAAAATCTGAGGGCTTAGCGGAACGAGCCGTATTAGTTCTCAAAATCACCGTTTGACGGCGGTAGCGGGCTTTTCAATTGTAAACAAAGACGGGTGTACAGTATATAAAGTACGATACATTAGCGCATGCGTGAGAAAGTAGCTGTGAGAAATCTATTTTTGTTATTTTGATTAATATATCCATATTAATTATATTTATTTATGCCATATATACATGTTTATAGCATTTACATTATGATCATAACTACTGGTATTTACTATAGTGGTTATATAACTCAAAAATAATCCCTTCCTATCTACGGATAATCGGCTTTAACGGACCCCCCTCCCCTATTAGTCCGTTGATGAGAGGTTTATCTGTATTTGAAAACACAAGATTTTTTTTCTTACTCAGAATCGGTGACTTTCATATGAAACAGTCTTAAATTTATTAATTTTCCGATTAATATTTCCTCCTTTTTATTTCTATTACATATCGCTGACCGACATTCTACGGAATATCAACAACATGAACATTATGATGACGCTTTAGGTGGTCGAGGTAAATAAGGAATGAAAGACAGCAACCATATAAGTATCACCTGTTAGGCCGTGTGACGTACCTAGTAAAACATCTGTTGCGTTAACGTAGGTCTTTTTCGGAGGAAAAGGACGCGAGTTCGAGTCTTATCAAAGGCGTGTTCTTTTTTTTTCCTGATCCGCGCTGCGTACAAAAGATCGCAGAATGACGGCCTGAGTGTTGTAATAAAAGGCAACAGAAATTAAGGTTATGGAAATACTCGTCTAGAAATTACTGATAATTTATAAAGTTTTCTCTAAATATTTTGAAAAAAAATCACAACTAAGTCCTGTCCTCGTAGAATGCGCCACAGTGGTGACCTTGTACCAGACTTAGTAAATGGAGATATGGCAGTCACAAGACTTTCACATAAATACAACAGTCGAAGGTAAATTGAAAAAAATGCAAGCAACTTTATCATGGAGATTCACATATTTTTGCCATGGGCTGCTTCTTTTTGTTTCGAGGGATGAATTTAAGAAAATGGATGACAGAAGATGAAGGTATCAATGAAATAGCGAGCAATCGCCATTAGCACGCCAGGTATTTGTTTGCAATGGACACCGGGGTAGGGTGGGGGAGAGTCAGAGAGAAAGCAGAAGTCGCTATTAACTAGCGGGAAAATATTTTACTGTTTGGTGCTTGTAAATATTTTCTTTTAATATTATTCGCCCAATAAAAAGCTTGTGAGCCACTCAAGTTAAATGAGGTTGTTGTACAGGCGTACAAGATGGGAGCAAGTGGTGCAGATTATGAGGATATATAGGATAGATAATGGTTGACCCCTAGACTTGAAGAGGTCAGGATTGTAGCGGTGGGGAAGCATCATCTCGGGAGTCTGTTCCACAATGCAACAGTTCTGGGGAAAAAAAGCTTTCTGGGTGGAACTTCTTCCTTAACAATGGAATATGAAGGGAATGAAGATGAGTCAACACAGTGTGCGTGATAAGGCAGCTCCGAGCTGTGAAGGTCTTGGACTGGTGAAACCAAGGAATATAATTCGCTCGAATTCTGCCCTGAAAATAGCGCAAAGAGCAGCGAGAGGCTAGCAACGTTTCGTCTGTTGGAAATAGGTTTTAAGGTGGAAAAAATTCATCACCCATAAAGACGCGTATGCTTTGTTCAATTCTCTCGAGGTTGGAAAGGGAGTGCTGGGCAGCTAAAGTCTAAAACTGACAGCAAAATTCCATTTTTCGTCTAATCCGACTCTTGTATATAATCGGGTACTTTCCGGTGGGGTGCAAGGAACCAACACTTTCTCCAGCATCTTTAGTGATTAATAGTGTATTCTAGTTTCACTTGATATCTGGAATGAGCTTTAGACCAAACAGACGTTGCAGGCACCGAGCATCATTAAAAGTAAATCAGTACATCATGATTGAAGAAAACTCGGGGTCTGCTCTGTGATAATGAATGTTACTTGTTTGGTTTTGAATGTACTGAATCTTACAAGATAGTACTTTAAGCCGTGCGACCAAGGTCAAAGTAATTTATTAGCTACCTGTCTATGAACATCTAGATTTTTGGAAGTGGTATCATCTACATCGATATTTATTAGTAAATGACCCAGTAAGAGCTTTTGATCAATCCTTACGGATGTCGATGCATTTATTTCAATTATAAGTGTCATGTAAAAAGCAGAGGAGCAACTGTAAACAGTTCAACGGATGGGTAACTCCACAAGTGTACTTTAGATTTTTCATAGCTGCTCACCCACTTTGAACAGACTGCGATATATATATATATATATATATATATATATATATATATAGATATATATATATATTGAAACATGAGAACTCTTATGTAGCGATGGAATTATATTTTTAATTAAATAATTATATTTAGGCTCTACTTTTGTATCGAGCACTGTTTTTTTTAAAAATAATAACAAAAATACTAATGAACTTTGGATTGTATTTACATTAGTCGGACTATTGTCCTCATCACAGTGGATAAAGGCGTTGGTTCGATCCAGTGACAGACCCAAAGAAGGTGAGTTCAATTCCTGGTTAAGGCAGTGGAGAACTTTCAGAGGGAAAATTAGCAGGAGATAACTGATAACTGACATCCATCAAACATGGCACGTGGAATTAGAACAGTCTACCCCAGCGATCGAAATAAAGGGTTCAGTTCGAAATTCCAACCACCTGAAGAAGGCCGGAGCGTACAACGGCCGAAACGTTGTGACAAATATGGCGACAAAGATGGGGACAATAGTCCGACTAATGTAAATACTGTACATAATACCTCATCTCAGAAATATAGACAAACTCTGAACTTTGGATTATTTAGCTAACGAGTTCTTTCCTATTTTCTATATATTTTACACACACACACACACACACACACACACACACACACACACACACACACACACACATACACACACACACACACACACATATATATATATATATATATATATATATATATATATATATAATTAACGAATATTAAACACTTAAAATCCCAGAGGTAATAATTTTTATTTCATGAGAGCTTTAAAAAGCAGCTCTCAATCTTCTGTAGGTCTTGGGGATTGAGAGCTGTTTCTTAAAGCTCTCATGAAATGAAAATTATTACCTTTGGGAATTTAAGGGTTTGATATTCCTTAGTTAATAATAATTTTGCTCTGTCTCTTGACATAGAGATCTCTCCGGATTTATATCCTCCTGGAAATACTATACGCATTACCATATTGTATTATTACTATATATATATATATATATATATATATATATATATATATATATATATATATATATATATATATATTCTTTATTATAGGATATTACATTTGAACTTATGTAAAACCGCTGTATAAATGCATTCATGTTTCGATGCATATCATTGCATCTCATCAGGTAGTAAATGAGGGTTATTACAATTTCTAATTTTGTAAGTAAATATTAAAAATTGTAATAACCGTCATTTACTACCGCCTGATGAGAAGCGATGATATGCATCAAAACATGAATGCATTTATATAAGGGTTTTACACATGTTCGAATGTAATAAAAAGTATATATATATATATATATATATATATATATATATATACATTTAGGCAGTAACCTTTCTTTTAAACATCTTTTTTTATATATATATATATATATATATATATATATATATATATATATATATATATATATATATATATAAGATAATCTAAGAGTTAGGCAAACCTATTTAGATTTTCACCTAAACTGATCTTCAGGGAAATGCCGGCATTTCCCGGAAGATCGGTTTAGGTGAAACCCAGGTAGGTTTGCCTGCTGGTTCTTTTATGATTATCTTGGGTTTTGCTCTACTTAGTGTATTGAGCACTTTATGTAGTTGTCTTTTTACTCGTTGTTTTTTTTTTCTTTGGACTTGGAACTTAAACACTGGACGATTGTTTTCGCCTTGGTTTAATGTTCTTGGTTCTTTCTTTTTTTATTCTCCATTTTTCCTCGGCACCGATTTGTTCTACTGCAAGTTGAGTTATCCAATGTTTTTCCAAACGAGTACCACACACACACACACACACACACACACACACACACACACACACACACACACACACACACACACACACACACACACACACACACACACACACACACACACACACACACACACACACACACACACACACACACACACACACACACACACACACACACACACACACACACACACACACACACACACACACACACACACACACACACACACACACACACACACACACACACACACACACACACACACACACACACACA
>CAHIKZ030001935.1:3402500-3572500 GCA_903632075.3 Acanthosepion pharaonis
TGAGGAACAAAATGTATATATATTATTATTATTATTATTATAGTAGTAGTATATATATATATATATATATATATATATATATATATATACGGTGAGGAACAACATGTAAATGTTATTATTATTAGTAGTAGTATATATAAACATATATATTAACATATATATATATATATATATATATATATATATATATATATATATTATTTTTTTATAAAAAAATTATAACATAAGTATGTTATAAAATCACTACAAAAATAGCCATTTTGTTTCAACACACTCTGTGTCTTATCAAGTGATGATGTTGAAAAGAAAATAAAAAGTGATGATGTTGAAAAGAAAAACCATTTATTTTCTTTTCAACATCATCACTTGATAAGACACAGAGTGTGTTGAAACAAAATGGCTATTTTTGTAGTGATTTTATAACATACTTATGTTATAATTTTTTTTATAAAAAATAATTATATCTGCTCTACTTTTGTATTGAGCACTCTTTTAAGAATAGTAATTGTTGGTTATTGGAATTCATTCCGTATATACCAATTATATACTTTGATATATATATATATATATATATGATAGGATAATGAACAAATGGGAAACGCTTATAAATCAATATGTTTCGCTTCTATTCAAGCTTCATCAGGGAATGAGTTATGGCAAAAATTACTAGTATTTTTAATGTTATGTTGTTTGATTTCTGTTGGTTAAGCACACTTCACATGAATTTGACTAGTCAAGCAGCGTTCGTGTGCATAATTCATGGCGATTTTCTAAGCGTAGCTCAAATGTGCCACAATTTCGAAAGTATGGGGCACTCAGTGTGGAACAAACTCACTACTCAGTCGTAATTGTTCTAGTGCATAATTTATATCTGTAAGTGTATTTTAATTCTAGTTTGTCTATACGGGATTCAGATGATAATGTATGTGTATGTGCGTGTGTATGTATGCATGTGTGGGAGAGAAAGAAGATTTTAGTTGGGATGTTTGAGGAACGAACAATAAAGGAAGAGGGTTCAATAAGACAGAAGATGGCGATTGACGTTACGTTTCAATTTTTGAAGATTGTATTTATCAGGGAAGCCGGAAATCATCACAGGTGAGAAAATAAACTGTTGGAGTAGAATTGTCGGTGGAGGATGTGCCGACGCTATGCCAAGACCGTGAGAGTGGGAGGAACAAGGTGCCTCACGTGGGCTCAACGTGTTCATGGCTCTAAGCAGCAGCAGCAGCACTTTGATATTTAAACTTATTGCTGTCCATTAATAGATCGATATTTTAGTTTTCTTTTCAAAAAATTATAATTAATGTTATGACTTTATTTTGATCTTTGATTTCTCGAATAATCTACACGATTTTTTCTGACTTCTTCCAACTGTTTTTTACTCTTAACGGTAAGATAATTAATGCAATTGAGAGCAGGTGTTGATTCCCGCAATTAAATTCTTGCACAGCACATTGGAGATGTGCACCTGGTTTCAAAAATATTTCCCTCATTAATTGAAAGCAACAATTTTTTAAAATCAATTATTATTCTTAGCACGTTGTTTGCTGACAATGGTAAGGAAGGCTGCAATCTCGTAGATGATGGTGGAATTCGAACTCAGCGAGCCGAGTTCGAATTCCAGTCGCAAATACACGCAAATACACTTGGGAAAAGTTACAAATCTATCGCGTTTGTGGAGTAATTGACTATGATCATGTGTAATTTGCAAAATGCACAACAAAAGAAATTGACAAAGTTCTCAATAAACAATGTGTAAAATCGTGACAGAAAAGCGTTTAAGCGAAATAACGAAAAATACAAGATTTATTAAGATCTAGAAAGGACAGGAAATGGTGGAGAGTCATGATCGTCAACCTCCTGAAGAGTCACAGCACATAGAAGAAAATGTTCTATTGTTCTTTTCGATACTTTCCAGAAATACCATGTACCATTCTTTGATAAATTTAAAAAAAAATTTTTCTTATTTGAAAATGAAAAAAAAAGAACAAGGCGAATTAACACACAGCAAAAAATATATATGGAAGACAAAATTAGGCAAAGCAACATTAATAAGGCAAAAAGCAACATTAATAAGGCAAAAAGTTCGCAAAGTAATAATAACTGTGTTCACAAACAAGTCAAGTGATTGTAGCGTTCAAGACAAGAAAGAACGAAATTGTGGCAATATTTAATGTGCAATTGCGCATACATTTGCGACAGGGCAAAACAAAGGAAGGGTGAAAAGTTTAATATTCTCCTCCTATGTGCTATGCCCCTCCAGGACGTTGGCAATAATGGATATCCACGATTTCCTGTCATTTATAACTCTAAATACATTTGCTATCTCTTCTAAACCCTATTCTGCAATCCATTTGCACAAATTCTCTTGGTAAGTTACGTGTTCTTTTCTTCTGTTCTTCTTGCCTTCAATCTGTCCTGTGAGTTTCAGATTTTCCAAGCCCCCTTTCCTTATTATGTGCCCTAGAAATGTCAATACTTGGTATTTTTCTGATATTAAGTGTAAGTTTAAATTTTGTTTTCATTTTCTCTCGTTGTTCACCTGTTCGGTCTATGTTATTCTCAGTATCCTTCTGTAGAACCGTATTTCTGTTGCTTCTAGTTTCTTCTCCATCTGTAAGGAGATTTTCCAGTATTCACTGCCATACAGAAAGACTGTTATTACATAACAGTTCAGTATTCTTTTCTTTGTTTCAAACAAGATTTTCCCGTTTCTTAATATTCTGTTTAGCTCTCCGAATACTTTTTCGAATAACACTTCGGAGTGAAGAATCTCTGTTAGCCGAGTTTGAATTCCAGTTTGGTTTTCGTTACATTTACTTACGCGCAAATACCCTTGGATTATGTCTTAAATAGTGGGACATATTTGAAAAAAAAATCATTGTTATTCTGAAAAAATTGCTTTTGCAATATTCACTGACAAAAAACATTGTTTCGATTCGAAATATTTCGGCTTTAAATAAAGCCCAAAGTTTTGATAACCCGTAAAAAGCAAATAAATAAATACTTCTTTGTCGCCGTTTTCTGCTGCCATCACGGTGGCTATTATTCGCAAGTAAATTTAAAAGTAACTCAAATATTCGTTCATTTTAATTCCCGCAGAAAAATTAAACGAATTTCTTATAATAAAGTTTATTCTGAGAGAGGACTATCGTACTTAAAACCTCGAAGATTGGCGCTACAGAATCCCGAAAAAAAGTAAAATAAAAACTTTACCAAATAGTAGAAACGACATCAAATGAGGACTTTCGACAGAACTAAAATGGACAGCACATGTAACACAAAGAGAAAATAATAACATAATCAAGATGTTGACGTTCCACACTACTTCGAACAAAAGGTGAGGAAGGAAACCGCATGAATATTTGAAAGAGAGATAAAAGTAAACTCAAGAAACCTATTTTCTGGAAAAGAGAAAGATTTTATAAATTTCAATCGGCAGTAGGCTGTTAGGTCGATGAATGTCGAATGTTCCTTTATAAGGAAACAGCTAATATTACCATTAACATTACTATTCCTATAATATGAAACCCTAGTTGTATATCTCCGGTAGGGTAGATTGGACCTGTAAGTGTAATATCTCGGATAAAGAATTGTTCTTGCCTGCTCCATGAGAATTATTTTAGACATTCGCAGATCAAGTAAAAGAATCCATTCTTACCTGTCTTCTTCAGATGAACATCCCAAGAGAGAACATGAAGTCCTATCTAGAAAGGTAATATCGTTAATCTTCGTTGGGCAAAACTCACGTAACAGAAATAGAGACAGCAAAGATGGAATTGCGAATAATAGCCACCATGATGGCAGCAGAAAACGGTGACAAAGTATTATTGCTAAGTGGGGGGGCGCATAAAACAGCCTAGGAGTGTCATTTTTTCGTATCGAAATACTTTTAAGCCCCATTTGCTTGTGTTTGAAGTCCCGCTGTTCTGTATTATTGCACAGAGCAAAGTTAATGGAATATTCGTGTGTGTTGTCTGTCTATGCATCTAATACCGCCATATTCTTAGCTAAATTTGTGGTTGAGTTGCGTGCCTCGTTCTAACCGTGAAACAGTTTGGGGAAATGAAGGTTATTGGCAGTGTGTGTTGCGGGGTATCAATGTGAAATCGTGGCCTTCATTAGGTAACTGGTGAGATGTTTCGTTTAGTTCATTTTTACTTTGTAACTTTTGGAATTGCTTCATTAAGCGGAAGCCCGGGAAGATGTGAAGAAAGAATAGGAGGAAGAAGAAAAAAGATTGGAAGAGAAAAGAAAGAAAGAAAGAAAGAAAGAAGAAGAAAACGATGAAGAAGAGGAAAGGAAAACAAAGAGCACACGAAGAAGAATTTTAAATAAGAGGAAGGGGGAGAAATAATGTGGAAGAAAGAAAGGAAGAAAGATGAGATGATGATAAAAAAAAAAAAGAAGGAATGGTAATATATTAAGAAAAAAGAAATGACAGAATCAATAAGAAGATATTCGGAAAAAGAATTAAAAATAAAATATAATATTACTAAAGAAAGAAAGAAAGGAAATAGTAAGAAAGAAACGAAGAAAGAAAGAAGAAATCTAAAGAAAAAGAAAGAAAGAAAGCAATTGAGGTAAAAGTAGAATAAAATAAATAAATAAAAGAACTAAGGAAAATGAGGTAAAAGTAAAAATAATTATAATAGAATAAATAAAGAAATAAAGAAAATGAGGTAAAGGCCAAATTCAATGGATAAAGAGTAGATCAGCTAAAATTTGTCCCCCGCAAAAAAAAGAAAAGAAAATTCGAAACTAATAAAATACGCAATAATAAAGCCTTTCTTTTTTATCAGCATCTCAAAACAAGTGTGGATAAAAAATAATCAAGTGAATAATCGATTAATAAAATATACGTAATTATAAAAAGATTTTCGATCTAAAAGGTGCAACAAATAAGAAACATTTTATTGTTCCGAATTCTCTTCGTATGTTTAACGATGTTATGACTTCAGCAATCATTATTTACTGGGAACAAAAAAATGCGAATTAGCGTCATATACAGTGTATTGTTTCGATAACTATCTCATTTTTTTTTGGTTTTCGCTCATTTTTTTAATCTGATATTTTCCTCAATAGTTCAAGAATTTCCGTAAGAATAAATTCGATTTTTAGGTGACATTCACCTGCTCCTTTGCTTGCTTACAAAAATAATTCGATGTCAAGACGTAAATGATGAAGTTTCTGTACTTTACGTAGACAGAAATTACATTTGTTTTATTTGCTTCCCTATTACCTACCTTCACCTCAGCACTGTTTGCATAATGGTTGCATTGACCTATTCGATGTCATATTTACCATCCCTATTTACACGCAACATGAGGAAATTAGGCTACTTGCATATTAGGTTAGATTATTTTATCTGTGTAAACATTAGTTTACATAAAAATAGAAACTTTATTTTAACATATAAGACAGCCAGAAGATATTTTTTAAGCAAAAGGGGTATTTGATATACTCTCATGTCTCGAATATTCATTTTTAGCGTAGCAGAGTAAAGGCCAATAAAATGTTTGTCCATGTAGTGAAAGAGATAATCAGCTACGTCGAAAAAGCGTTCGTATTTTGTGTGCGATCTGCCGAAGAAAAATTACCGAAAAGTAGTTAGCAAAAATCTACTTTAAGGACCAGAATCTATGCTAATGTTCTTACCTCCCCTGAATGGCATGGCCAATCAGAAAGATCTCTCGGGGAATAAAAGCCGTTGTTTTTCGCTTATGCGGACAGATTTGACTTTCTGAGCTTGGTAAACGAACACGCGTTTTTGCTGGTTGAGAAGTGAACGTTGGGTTTGTGACCCCATTTTGTCGTTTCTACGTTGCCTGTTGGACTGTTACGACGGACTATCGTTTGAACTGGGATTTGGCTACAAGTGTTGCGTTCGAGAGACAGAAGAAATCTATTGCCAACGTTTATTGTTGATATAAGTCGCCAGTTATTTTTTTTCTTTACAACTACAGTCCAGTTACAGGATTCGGTTTCGATATAAGAGATCTGACAGGTGTAAATAATATTCGACAAGAATCTTCATTCTTATTTTTTTTTTATAAAGTGTTTTACTTATGATTTTATTTTTAGGAAATGGATCAAATCCAACATTATCTTATTTTTAATTTATTTTGTTTAAACATTATTTTTGATTGATATATTCGAGTAGAAGCCATGTTTTTTAATCAAACAGTATTTTTATCCAATTAAATCTACCTTTTATTTACATTATTTACATTATTCGGACTATTATCCTCATCTTCATTGCCATATTCACAACGTTTCGGCTGTTGTACGCTCCAGTATTCTTCAGGTGATTGGAGTTTGGAACCGAACTCTTTATTTCGTCCACTGGAGTAAATTGCTCAAGGACACATAGCCCAGTGGATAAAGGCGTTAGTTAGATCCAGTGACTAGACTCAAAGCGTTGTGAGTTCAATACCAGGCCACAGCAGTGATGAACCAAAAAACTTGGAGAGTCGAGTTAAAGGGGAAATAACTGAGACACCCGGAAGAGGCATGGCACGTGGGGCTAGAACAATCTACCTGTTCCTGCTTCGACAAAAGAAATTTCAGACGCAGTTGTCTTGCCGAAAAGAAGGATTCTCCCCCTTCACCTGCTCTATCTCCGTCCCCGTATCCTTCCACCTCTTACCTCAGTTCAATGTCTACTCCCTCTCATCATCCACTTATTTCCCGCCTCATCCCACCAGGGAAAAGAAGAAATATTTTCCCGGCCCGGATGCTATAGTGGACAGAAAGGAACTAGAAAAGGACATTTCCAACCACAAGAAAGCTCTTTTAGGCCCTTTATCTAAAATGGCCACAGTGGACAGATAGAATGTCGACAGAGGGCCCCTGCAATTTCCCAAAGGCTCCAGGTGTTGTCACTGGCATAAAGGACACATGGGGAGGTAGCTAAAGGTATGGCACCACCTTTTCGAAACGAAGAACATGCTCCCGGAAATTCGTGTATTTGAGTTGGGTTCACCCCAAACGTCGACATGAAACAGTTTGTGTGCGTGTGAATTTTTCAAATAAATCAGAAAGTTCTTCATTAAAATGAACAGAAGTAAAAATAAGCAAACAATATTTTTTTAAATAATTTTAGTTTTTCCAAATTTCTTTTTGTTTGAATAGACTTGACGAGAGCAGATTTTCCTCCTGAACGGGTTTCCAACTTAAGGAAAGAGAGCCAAATCTACTCTATTATTTTACCTTTAGCTGAAGGAAAGCGAATTCATGGCTTCTTTTGAGGTATTATCACGGAGTAAACGAAACATAACCGCAGAGGAATAGGAACTCATCACGCCGAATTAACTTTCCGCTACACTATCCATACCTTCACTTAATATCTTTCTCTTTCATTTTATATTTATATATCCATGCAGAACATGATAAAAAAAAAGAAGAAAAAAATCAGCGATACTTATCTCCTTTTGTGTGTGCATGCATCATCTATGTTCACATAGTGCAGAACTTCTGCTTATCCGCAAAGCTACCTGACCGACCAAAAGTAATTCTCCAAAATGATGTTTGGTTATTTGATCAAATTTTAACAAAAGGGTCGATGACTTTTCAGCACCTCCCAGTTCTTAATAAAGAATTGTAATTTCAATCAACAGTTTAGTCGAACAGGTGATTATTAGCTATTAGCGAGATTTGACTTTACGAGAGTGTTCATCTTTGGAGCCTTTTATGACAGGCAAATATTAATTTTCTTCAGGGATCTTTCCTTCTCAATTTTTACTCTCTTTTCTTTCGCGTCTTTCATTTATTCCCAAACATAATTTCTATATCTTCCTTTTTCTGCTTTCATTTTCTTTCTTCCTTTCTTTCTTTCTTTCTTTCTTTCTTTCTTTCTTTCTAATTTGGGAAAGGCATGAATCCACTACTTATCCTCCACTAAATCATTATTATCTAAAATGTCTTACAATCTAAAATATTTTCTGGCTTTAAATAAACTAAAGCGGGTTGATAAGCCGTAAAAACGACTCATTCAATCTTTCTTTTTTCTTTTTCTCCATTTTTTCTATTTCATTCTTTTCTGTTACTTTCTTTTCTATTTCTTTCTTTCTTTCTTTCTTTCTTTTTCACTTTCTCTATTTCCTTCCTTTCTTTTTTCTTTTTCCCTTTTCCGCTTTCCCTCTTTTTCTCCTTTTACCTTTAGTCTTTCTCTTTTTCTCATTTCCTCTTTCTTTCTTTCTTTTCCTTACTCTATTTCCTTTATCTCTTTTTTTCCTCTTCTCCTTCTCACTCACTCCCACTCCTGTTATCGAACTGTTTCCTTTTTCTATCACTTTATTTATTTGAATCTTGGATTTCAATTTAATATTGATTCGAATAAACACAGCTGAAACCACAAAACTCACTCCATCCTTTCAAGTACGCAGGCCAACCTTCCATCGACTCACCTCAGCCACCCACCCATCCATACAAGCACACTCATTAACAATAACGACAAATTTAAAAAAAATATATCTTCTCTGCTTTCCGGAGTTTAATTTTTATTTCTTTCTGTCAACGTTTTCTTTGTATGGTAAACATCACTTTGAAAAAAACAAAAACAAACCTCGTATTGCTCGACATTAGCTGAACAGTTCAAAGACAAAAGAATCAAGATTATTATCTGTCACGGCTACCATACAAACTCTTCCTCCTTCTTTTCCTTATCGGGGTTACTTTTTAGACAAACACTTCCTCTATTTCCGGGTTGCCTCATTCTGATTCTCTTTTTCTTTTTTAGACTTATTTGAGGTTTTACGCCCCCCCCCTCTAATCACTGAAAATAAGCCATCTCGTTAACTGTAGCTTATCTATAGGCAGCTATTTATAGATAATTTTAAAACTGTCGATTTAATTAACGACTCACTTACGAGGGTATCAAGATATCTATCACGCCATCTATTTATATTGGAAGCCAAAAACCTTTGCCCACTGGTTTATATATATATATATATATATATATATATATATATATATATATATATATATATATATATATAAAGTCAACACTTAGAGGCGACAGTCTGTTTCATGCCAGATGCAATCGGTGGCCTGATATTGAGCGCTTTATCCCATAAATATAGCACACCTTAAGACTATATTTCTTCATATATATATATATATATATATATATATATATATATATATATATTATATCTAAGAAGAATTTGGCTTTACTACTACACACAAAAGACAATGATTAAATATAAAAAAACATAAGAAAAAAAATCTTTTAAATAATCTGTTCTTCGTCTGCTGAAATCACAAGACTCGAAACACGTGTAGTAAAAAAATATGGAAAATAAAGTATAATATATGTTAATAAAATCCACATTTTAACCAAAAAAACGTTTGCGGCTTCTCTTTTCGCTATATATATATATATATATATATATATATATATATATATATATATATATATATATATATATATCCTTGCATAAAGTATTAGGTCTTTTGGTAAGTTGTCTGTTAGTCGCACCAACACAGTTCGTTTATATTAAGTATATATATATATATATATATATATATATATATATACTGGGGGTAATACCATAATTGTTCAAATCATGTAACAGCAAAATTGTCCAATTATTAGATTAAGCTTTGACCGTTGCATCTTAGAAATGATTAAAGATATCTTACTGGAATTCTCCGAGGTTCTTTATAGCCTTATTGGACTCTACTTTTAACAATAAGAATGTATTTCGATGAGAAATGGTGATCTCTCGCTGTTGTGACCAACTGAAAATTATGTTTGTTAAATGGATAAATGATAATTCGAATTTGTCAGCATGTATGGTTGTTGCCCTGAATATTACACCTGTTACTTCAGAGAAGTGAAATAGCTCTGGTTAGATATGTGTCGTATGCTTAAATATTTATGTTTGCGGTATCATCTGCGTCTGAATATCCCCACATTAGATACCATCAGTTATCTATATCTATAAAAGGCAGGATATGTGTGTGTGTGTGTAACGAATGCACGGCCGCAATTTTCGACGGATTTGCACCAAAATTTACATGCACATGCTCCAAGTTAGCGGGAATGCCACGACCGACTTTGCATTTCCCAACTCCCATCGATAGTGGAAATAATCGATTTTTTCATGCTTCTACGGCAGTTTTCATGTAGTTTGCGGCCATTTTCTACTGGCCAGAGTGAGAGCCAATAGCTGGCTGCCACGAATAGGCAGAAGATTCTATTGGCCAGCGTGAGAGCCAACAGCTGACTGACACGAATGTTAACTAGCATGCTAGCATGCAAAAAAAAAAATCGATAGCTGCATTCGTCACAAGTGGGAAAAATTTAAATCTGCATGGCACTTTACTCTAATTGGCTCATTCGCTTGCTTAAACTCAACGTTGATTCTGATTCTGCAGAACTGGGTTGGGTGTGAAAAAGTATTTGTTGTTAACATTCTTTTTTCATTCGATTTTTCCAGTTACGAGTCCTTTTTTTTAAAGCTGATCGTTTTGTGTTCATTTTGTTTAGTTCTATTTTTAGTAACAGATTTAATGTTTAGTATAGAGCTTAGAAACAATTCTCAGTGTGAGATAGGCAAGAAGTAAGGCATGTAACAACATCAGCACGGCAAAGGACACTTCTTTAAAGGCAAGGAAGGGCAAAAATATTTTAAGTCAAGTGATAGCGATTGCTGTATGAGTCGTACGATTTTTTAATCAAGCACGGGCAACGCCGGGCCATGCTGCTAGTTCAATCATATATCGAATATGTAACATGTTCTTTCTCTTATTCACTCGAAGAATGGTTATTTTTGCATATTATTTAAAGGAATTAATTTTTTCTTATGTTTTCTTATGTTTAACCACCCCGAAGTCCTCCCCCTCTGACAATCTTAAGAGGGACTTCTTTAAGGCGACGGTCCTGCTCTATGGCTAAACAACATGGATACTGACGAAACACCAAGAAGCATCATTTTATGGAACATACACAAGGATGTTCCGAGTTGTATTGGACATCAGCTGGACGAAACACCCAACAAAGAAACGCCTACATGGACACCTTCCTCCTATCTCAATTTCGCTAAGAGAGAGAAGGCTTCGGCTATCTGGTCACTCCTCGCGAAGTAAGTCAGAACTTGTGAGTGACGCCCTCCTATGGAACCCATTGCCCGGCAAAAGATCGGTTGGCAGACCTCATCACACCTACATTGACCAACATGCAGATGATTCTTGATGCCATCTGGAGGACCTGCCGACAGCGATGCTTGATAGAGATAGTTGGAAGGAGCGGTCAGGAGAACCCGAGAAGATAAATCTAAATTGCGCGAAAATTCTCCCCAAACTCTACTCTTGACTCATCTGGAGTATCCCTGCCTGACTTTTCACTTTGAACTGAGTCCCTGTTGAGTGATATGCATATAACCCCTATGCTTTCTGCTATCATCCCTACTCTGGATTCCCACAAAGCACGTGGACCTGATGTCATCCCTGTAATAGTCCTCAAAAAACGGGCTCCTGAATTGGTTCCTATTCTCTCTAAACTGTACAACAAATGCCTCACTGCCTCTTGCTTTCCAGCTAGTTCGAAATCCTCCTCTGTTATTCCAGTCTAAGAAATCAGGTGAACCGTCTGAACCTTCGATCTATCGACCTATTAACCTTCTACCGCTCTTTGGCAAAGAACTGAGGGCCCTTATCAACTCTGAATTGGTTAAGCATCTCACATCGTAGGGCCTTCTTTCCGACAAGCAATATAGCTTTCATTTCTCTAGGTTAACTGATGATGCACTAAAGATTATAGCTGAACGAGTCTATCAAGTTTTAGATAAATATGGTGAAGCACGGGCTGTTGCTTAGGCTATCTCAAGAGTGTTTGACATAAAGTTGAAATGTTATGGTATTTTAACACATCGTTGAAAATCACAGTTGAACTTGTTAAAAGAAATCGCAAGAGGCTGACACGTATATATATAAAAAAAAAAAACAAAACAAAACAAAAAACAATACTCTGGTGACAAAAGCTGCTGGTGGCGCCAGGGGTGGAAGTAACCGCCTTAGCTACCGAAAATGTGTTACCTCCCTTGTTTGGCAGCTGACGCGGGTAGGGTATCGCACGTGCTTTCACACGTTGTATGTAGAGAATAGCATTTATTTAAATTTTGTCATGGTTGGTCACTCAGTTACTATGTAACGCCATCATCTGGCTTCAAAGTTTTGAGAATGGAGAGACAGTTGCTTTGTCGTTTCGTTGCTATGGAAATGTGACGTCATTCCTTCCACTGACACTTGAACGGTGGTTAAAAGATTAATAGGTACTTCAGTTTTTTTTTTATCTCTGTTTTTCCGGGTTTCGTTCCGAATATAGTAAAGCTTCGATCTATTTGTGTAAAACTCTAATGTTTCAAAATGGGTTAATCATGAACTGAATTCCTCGACCAGCCTCTCAGACGTTATATACTCACCCCCACGCCACAGCCGCTTGGCACTGGTCTTAACAAAAGGACTTGAAAAACAGTTTTATCCATTTCATCATCATTACCTTTCTTGTCTTGCTAATCACGACCCCACAGACATGCACTTTGCTTTTCCTTTTCCTTGGTGCACTTTTACACCCCCAGCCACGTACTTTAAGCTATGGAGACACGGAAAAAGAAAGCTACTTTTGTTGGTTCCAAAAACGAACGCAGGTAATACTATTAATCCATGAGTGCTCTGTTTAAAAATACATTCGACTGTCTTCTTTTCGGTCAGTGAAATTCGTCAAGAGGCGACTATGAAGTGCAAGGAAGCTGCTGCTAGTTATCATAAAAAAGACAACTGATGTTTCTGTAAGACGCAATGAGGAAAGAAAGCTTGGAGAATGTTGTAACCTAGAAAAGGTTTCTGAATGAGGAATAACCAAAACGGAGGTTCGAAATGTGTTATGGTGTCCTCCCCTTTTTCATATAAGTGGACTCGACCAGAGTGTTACTTGGACTGCTGCCGTTAAATACCCAGAGTCAGTCAGAACATAAAGAGAGCAGAGATTGTGATTGAGTTGGAGGTAGAGTAATAGTGTGAGGTAACCGCTTGTAGAAGTCACAGTTACAAGCACGTAGACTCTAAGGAAGTCCTACTTCGAGACTGTATATATATATATATATATATATATATATATATATATATATATATATATATATATATATATATATATATTATTGCTACTAATCGCGTTCCTGGATTTACTAACAGTATTACCCATTGTATTATTGTGTAAATACATTTAATTTCTTATCTTTAATTCCTGCGTTTGTCATTCATTGGAGACCGAATTTCATCTCGGAATCCACAACAAAATGAAATGGTAATCTTTATAACATCAACAAAATACAATACTTGCTAGCAGCATGAAATAGGTAAACCACTACTAGTTGTGAACTACTTTGACAGCATATTACGATATTTACTTGCCTCCCCACAAGGTAGAATACGGCACAAGGCCAAATTTAATGTGGGGAAATCCGAGCCCGTGGGCTCAGGCCAAAATTGCCCGTAGACCCCATATACGCAGAATCGGGTATTTGTCTACCTCCCCGGACGGGACTCTGCCCTTCGGCATAGCCTCGTCCGGGTTCCTCTCTGTCCAAAGGCAGAGAGTTCGACACGGCAAGAGCTTCCCACGCTGACAGCTCACACTATCAGTTTAGGTAGCATATTGCCCCCATTTAAAATAGTGTCCAACGTATTTATGAGGATTGGAACGTACCGATTAGTGTTCATAGGTACGGTATATAACAGAGATTAATACTAACAAGGCAAGAGACACATAAGGAAACTGATCAACACACTTAACCTTGAGTAAATGAATGGCAGGACTATAAAGACAGACTAAAGAGGCGTAAGAGAAGCACTTCTCCTATATAAAAAAAAACAACCCAGAAATGCTATGGTTTTAGTAGTTAAAATGACATGGCCATCTCCGTTGTTACGCACAAAATGTTCTGAACTTCGGGTGTCTATCTTTGTACTTGGTGACCTTCGTGTAATCTCGAACAGAACACTTTATTAAATTTACGAGGGTAGATTGAACTCATTCAATTTTCTATGCTTAGGAGATATTTCCTATTAGAACTCACTAGTTTTATTCACATTTGAACGCTTGTTTGCTTCTTGCATTGAAACAGAATATGTGGTTCTTCAGTACTACCAGACCGAAGAATTGAACTCAGAATTGATAGGGGACCTGATTAGTATCGTCGGAACTCTATCCTCTTGGCAATTCGGATCACGCTGTAGTATATGTAGATATATCGTTTCGGTAATCTATTAGACAGAGTCGCAAGACTTCCTTCCGACACAAGCATCCTGATTGGAATTTACTTCGCGACGCCCTTTGGATTGATATTCTTAACCTTCCTATTAAGAATTGTGCCAGACCAAGAATTGAACTCAAAGTTGACAGGAAACCTGATTTTTATTAACCAGCGCTTTCATACACTATTTCATGCACCATGTGACTTACCATTGAAATCTTGTTGAAATTATAGATCCTTAAACCTAATATTTGAAGCTTGATGGGGTGCACCTGAAACGTAAGTACAATAACGAAGATGAACGTAGTGATCCGAACAGCAAAACGTATAATGATGATAACTCCCCATCCAAAAATCTAAACGAGCAGAAAATGGTATTTTGACCTCTCCTCTGACCAAACTCTGAAAAATTGGCTTGTTACATTCAGTACCTCAATAAAGAATTATCACCGAAAAGTTTACGCCTGTTTGATATTCTTTTATGAGGGCCATTATCTTGAACGCTTGTTTAAACAAACTCCTCCAGACCTCAAATAAAACATATATATTTGAAAGGCCTTTAGTTTATCGTCTCACCCAGGACACCCGGTGTTGGGTGGGGTTCTTACTTCATGGCGGAGGTACAGTCGAAGTATTCTACAGCCACAGCCGACAGGGCGGAACGAACTTATGAATTTCAACTGAAGGCACTACTGGCTTCTGGGTCTATGAATGCCGAATGTTTCCTTGTAGGGAAACGGCTAATATTATCATTATCATTTATGGTGGTATGGCTTTATACCAGGCTGAATGTAAATTTTATAAAATTATAGTATCAGTCCATTTTATTTCCCTCTCAAGAGGGCGCGATCTTTATCAAGTGGTCAACTCCCGTGGCCTTGTTCCAAACTGATTTAAATAAACCTTATTTATATTATTGCGGACATAATTTGTGTTTGCGTGATTTTGTTTTCAAGTGTGTTCAGTCGTATTTTGCTCTCAGCTCATCTGAAAATAAAATCTTTTCAACAAATGATGAAGAATGCTGCCGTCGTCACAAAAACCTAATCAAGCAACATGTCATTTTCATTCTTCGTCAATTTGAAAACACGACATGCTTCTTTTGTTTGATTGCTCTCCTCTTGAACCGCCACATTGCAAGGAGTGCCGCGCCAGTTGCCATAACTGTCGCCAGGAGACCATGGCCCTCCCGCGTGTAACGTTGACGAGTTGACATCTGCCGCCCATTGGTTAGTGAGGCGGAGCGACAACATTTCATGCATTTCAAAATGGTCACGTGGTATAACTAGTGATTGATATTACTTCCGGTATTTTTGGATAAATTGATTTCATAATTTCTGTTTTCCTTTTTTTGTGTATTTTATTGTGTATTTCGTTGGTATTATAGTGTAACGGAATCACGGAAAATAACACTGGCAAACCATGTTTATGTTCATTTAACATGAATTGTGAAAGGCATGAATCCACATTTTCCTGTGTTTACTCCCATCACCAGCGTTCTTGAAAAATACCAGAATTTTGCATGGAGAAAAGTGTATAAATAAGCAAACGCCTTTCCCTTAAGTACGAATAACAATCTTCCTTAACGATGAAACTTGTATCCAGATAGGGTTGAAGCTGTCCCTTGCATAGTTTCATTTAATATCTAAGCCATATTATTACACTCTATCACTTTTCTCTCTCCCCCCCCACACATACACACATACACACACACATATATATATATATATATATTATACAGCAAAAAATCGAAAATTATTGCACGTGGGTATAGTCTATTTCTAACAGGCACAAACTTAATGTTGTGCCGGTTTGAAAAAGACTATACCTACATAAGGTAATTTTGGATTTTACTGTATAATATATATGCTCTGTTATAATCAAAGGGATCAATTTTAGTATCTGATATTACTAGGATACACCTGGATTATATACCAACGAATCTATTACCTGTACTATATATATATATATATATATATATATATATATAACACCACTCAGTTAAGTGATATGTTTCTCCACGTTAATTCTATTAACGCTCTATCCTTACAATTTGATATCGAACACTTCATGACAAAAACCCGCCTAAAATGCCTTGCCACCGGTAAACTACGGAAAAAGAACCAGCAATTTTGACCCCTAAAAACTCTTACACATTTAATACTATATATATAATACTATCCCTGTAACCGGGTCTGGGTGGTGCTCATTACAGATATTATTATTATTATTATTATTATTATTATTATTATTATATCCTTTGATTTCTGTTGTATACAAATTTTCTTTCGGACGTCAACCAGAGACGAACGGTCAAAAATGGCTTCATGACATTTTCCATTGATCATTTTTGTAAAAAAAAAAAAATAAACCAAAAAACAACAACAACAAAAACCTAAAAAAAAAACAACCTAAGATCACACGTATTTTACACTAGCAGCATGGCCCGGCGTTGCCGTGCTTGATTCAAAAATCGTACGACTCATACAGCAATCGCTATCACTTGACTTAACATATTTTTGCCCTTCCTTGCCTTTAAAGGAGTGCCCTTTGCCGTGCTGATGTTGCTACATACCTTACTTCTTGCCTATCTCACACTGAGAATTGTTTCTAAGCTCTATACTAAACATTAAATCTGTTACGAAAAAAGAACTAAACAAAATGAACAGAAAACGATCAGCTTTAAAAAAAGGACTCGTAAGTGGAAAAACCGAATGAAAAAAGAATGTTAACAACAAATACTTTTTCACACCCAACCCAGTTCTGCAGAATCAGAATCAACGTTGAGTTCAATCAAGCGAATGAGCTAATTGGAGTAAAGTGCCATGCAGATTTAAATTTTTCCCACTTGTGACGAATGAAAGCTATCGATTTTTTGTATGCTAGCATGCTAGTTAACATTCGTGTCAGTCAGCTATTGGCTCTCATGCTGGCCAATAGAATCTTCCTGCCTATTCGTGACAGCCATCTATTGGCTCTCACTCTGGCCAGTAGAAAATGGCCGCAAACTACATGAAAACTGCCGTAGAAGCATGAAAAAATCGATTATTTCCACTATCGATGGGAGTTGGGAAATGCAATGTCGGTCTTGGTCTTCCCGCTAACTTGGAGCATGTGCATGTAAATTTTGGTGCAAATCCGTCGAAAATTGCGGCTGTGCATTCGTTACACACACACACACACACACACACACACACACGCACACATACACACACACATATCCTGCCTTTTCTAGATAGAGACAGATAAATCTATTCGTAGTGTGTGAGCTGTACTTGTGAGTAAAATCTTTGGTATTTCTTTAGGGTACGAGCTACTGGGAATCCCTCCAGATAATTTGATGTCTTCGAAACCATAACATTTTAAACATTTTCACCCCAAGCAAGGCAATAAAGCCACGAGGTTGTCGCGTGTAAAAGAATATTTAAAAAAAAAACACTATTAAGAACAATAAAAGAACGGGGATTAAGAAGACAGAATATAACGATTGACATTGCATTTAAATGTTTTGAAGATCAAAGTTGATTGGAAAGCCAGAAGTCAGAAGAAAGTTTCACAAGCGATAAGTGCGAGAGAAGAAACTGCTAGCATAGAAATGACGGTTACATCTAGCCACTTCAACAGTAAAATGATTGGATCTTGCCGCTAATCTAGTATTGTGATTAAATTCTTAAAGCTTAGGTACGAAAGGGGTAGGCCAATCAGAACAATTACAGTGTAAAATATTTCAAGAAAAGGCACAGGAAAGCAATGTTATGGCGGTGGGAAAGTGATGAACACCGAGATGCAACGTAAATACCAATAACTTTAGAGATTCTCTTTTTTGTGGTTAACAATCGACTTTGTAGAATATGAAATGGAATTGTCTTGCATACGTTTACTTTTTAGCTTGAAAATTCTTGGCTATAATCTCTAGCACTCAGAAATATTTTTCTTCAAGAACTTACAATAATTCTCTGAATTTATCTTGACACTATCATCAACTTCGAAGAAAAGTATAATTTTACTCTCTCAAATGCTAACTGAAAATAATAGTTCTAACGTAGGGATGGTTTCTGAATAGAATAATCACACAAAGGTTGGTAATGAACGATAATACTTAGGACAAGAACAACACATATAAGATTCGCTAGCGACGCGTAGAAGTAGTAGTCAACTGCTAGAAGTGAGTCAAATGAATTCCACAATGAATCTCCAACAGCAGACCAACATACAGTATTTGCTACTGTATTTATGTGAATGGGGACATAACCCATTATCGTCCGTAGGTATGCTACAACAAATACTCTTCCTAAAAGTTGTCTTGATTGACTGTTTCTGTTAAGTTGTCCAACTTTAAAGCAACCATCACGTCCATCCAATTTAGCTTTACAACTCATCGCTAAAATATTGTGAAGAGATCTTTTTCCTTATTCCCTTTCGCTCGCTTCACCAGTTTTTTTTTCTACACTCTTTAATGTGAAGTTAATATTGTCAATGTTTTCACTCTGTTTAAATTTGCAATACAATCATTTCATACATTCCCTCATGAGTCAACCGACTTTTCATGTTTATTATCCATATAGTGCTGGAAACTCTCCTTACAGATGAAGAAGAAGCTTAAGGCAAAAGAAATGAGTACCGAATGATACTGAGAATGCTATGTACTGGAAAAGGAACGTGGAAGTTTTAAAGAAAATGGAATGAAAAAGGACACTTATATTTAGAATCAGAAAGCGTGAGTTGAGATTTCTAAGGCAGATAATGAGGAAAGAGGGTTTGCAGAATATGACACTCACAGGATATATTAAATGCAAGTGGGACAGAAAAAAAGCAGCGATTAACCTACCTAACACGCTTGTGTAAATCGTTGGTAAATCTTGTCTTTCTAAGAACTGCAAAGGGCAAGATGTTGTGGAGAGTCGTGATCGCCTACACCTTGAAAGGACACGCTACACAAAAGAAGAAGAAATTTTAAAATATATTTTTTTTTTGTAGTTTTAAAACCAATTTTACTTCTTATCTTGTTAAGTTCAATATCTTCGATTATTCTGTAATCTGAGATTAACGTTTTCCCAATTTTCAAATTAGCGTACCTATCACTCAGAAACTTGACTATATCTTATTTCCCTTTTGGAGTTATTTTTTTTTAAGACTCATCGAAATGTTTATCTGAAATTTTCAAAACTAAACACCAATAAATATTATTTTATGGGCGAATATAGTGTAAATATTTCTATATATCCGAGCCAATTTTAAGCTAAAATATCAAAAACTGGAAAAAATTCTCTATAAAGCATTTCATTTTTTGGGACATCAGCAGATCAAAGTAATGTTTTTGTTGGGGGAATTATATGCGTCAGAGGAACAGGGATGATATACAAACGCAAGCGTCTATTATAATTATCTAACGACAGGAAACGCTGATGTTGTTGGAACGCTGAAATTTTAAACTTTTAAATTTAATTTTTCCAGAGGTGTCTGGGCATGGAGTCTTGCCAATTTCATTCAGTTTCCATATGCTTTTAATTTGATTTTATCACTTCTATCATTAAGTATCCCACATTGTAACAATAGACAATCTACCAAGAAAGGTGAAATCATGTAAGAACATGCACGCAAATTTGCAGTAGACGATATAGCGATTAACTTTCATCTTAGTAAATTGCTTTCTTATTTAATTAAAGCAGCATCTTTTCAAATCTAAATTATTATCAGACTCAATCTATTGAGTAAGCTGTTTTTAAAACGTCTCTTTTGTGTTCATATATATTTTTATTTAAATTTCTTGAGGTTTCTCCTATGTATTCCTCGTGGCAATAATTACAAATAGAGTAAATTCCTCTTTCAAGTTTTAGCTTATTATAGATTGATTTTGTATTAAGTCTCTTATTGCTTTAGAAATAGTTGTAACAATGTTTCTATCTATCTATCTTTTTTAAATTGTAGTTGTGATAGAATTTTTAGGTAATTCGTTGGATTTGTTTCAATACTCCACTCTTCTATTTTGAAATACTTGTCGAGCCTTATATATATATATATATATATATATATATATATATAGTGTCATCCACAGACAGACTGTTTCGCTGTATCACAGCTCATCAGTGTGGCTAGACGTCCGGTTGCCTCTAGCTAGGATCGAAACCTGACTGAATTGGCGTCAGTCGGGGATTCGTTAGCGCACGGCAGGGATGAAGGTGAATTTAAGCGTATTTATTTTTAGAATAAACACACAGTGACTGAGAAAACTCGATTCGATTTACCGAAGAGTCTTGCATTATTAGCCGTAATAGTCACTGTTTACAAACCCACACTTCCCCCTCAGAGAGCTCAACCAAAATAAATTTTTCAGGAGCATATATATTGTCATCACAGCTCATCAATGTGGTGAGACGTCCTCTAGGTAGGATCGAAACCCGACTGAATTGGCGTCAGTCGGAGATTCTACCACTAAGCCTTTGGCGCACGGATAGCTACCATTATCTATGTTGACTAACAATCGGTTTGGTTAATAAAACCTCACACTAGCAAGTAAGTTATTGTAAATAAAACAGATATCTAGAAACACAAATAGAATATAAATCTAACTTGTACATATTACTAACATCGATTTGTTAATACTAATTTTTTTTGAAAACATTAACTTAAAGAATGAATCTAAGAGTGTGGGGATGGTGCAATCTACGCCCTCAGAAAATAGCATACATCGCTTGGCAGGAAATATCTCCACAAATATGAGACTATTTTTCTTGAACAAAACTGATATATTATGTAATAGTAACTGACATTTAAACGTATCAAGTATATTCAAGTCAAGAGAAATTCTAATTATGAGCAGAAATTGGGTTTATTGATTCATGCATCAATTTGAATATAAAATGTAGAGTTGATTTTTTTTTGAACATACAAATAGGAAACGAAATATGCAAATAGATTAGAATAGACGGTAACATAAAATGTTGCCAGACAAATAGTGTCACTTAAATATTTCAAGTCTACTCAAGTCAAAAAGACTCCAAGTCTGGAAACGACAGAATTGGTAAAGACAAAGAACTTCTTTACTTCTGTTCTTTTCAGTGAAGGACATTCTGATTTCTTTTTTTCCTGAGCACTTTCTCATTCCTTCACGTACGCTCAGAAATGTATTTTAAGCGATTTATGAACTTTTAATCCGACATCGTTCCTTAATTAATAGAAACGTTTATATTTGACTAGACATCCCTGTTTTTTTAAACAGTGAAGTGAAAACAGTTTCTCAGATTAAAAGGTTCGATCCCTCTCGGCAGATTTTCTTTAAGAAGACTTTCAATCACTAGGCCGGTAAAAATTAGTTTCCTTGTTAAAATAAAAATAAAAAACAAACAAGCAAGGACAAGTTATATTCAAGTAGTAAGGATTCGCCATAACCAACCAACCTACCTATCTATCTATCTATCTATCTATCCCAGTCTGTTCATATCCATCTATCTATCACAGTCTGTTCATATCTATCTATCTATCTATCTATCTATGCTCGGCCCGGTGACTAGGATCAAAGTGTAGTATCTGCGCTTTGTGAGCTGCCGGGTCGAGTGTCTGTCGAACTCTCTGCTTGCAGAGGGGAACCCGGACGAAGCTCTGCCAAAGGGTAGGGTTTCGTTCGGGGAGGTTGACGGAACTGGCCCGCCTCGGCGGGTTTGGATGGTTATTTATTTTTTGCTGGGCCTACGGGCTCAGACATACCCACATTAAAAAGGCCTTGTGCCACATTCAATTCCTGTGGGTGAATTGATAAATACTATCTATCTATCTATCTATCTATCTATCTAGCTATCTAGCTATCTATCTAGCTATCTATCTCAGTTTCTTTCTATCTATCCCAGTTTCTTTCTTTCTATTTGTCCCGGTTTCTTTTTCTTTCTTTCTTTCTTTCTTTCTTTCTTTCTTTCTTTCTTTCTTTCTATTTATCTGTCCGACATTGTTCCTTAATTAATAGAAACGTTTATATTTGACTAAGCATTCATGTTTTTTTAAACAGTGAAGTGAAAACAGTTTCCCAGACTAAAAGGTTCGATCCTTCTCTGGAAGAAGAGTTTCAATCACTAGGCCGGTAAAGATTAGTCTCCTTGTTAAAATAAAAAAAAGAAGTAAGAACAAGTTATATTAAGATAGTAAGGATTCGCCATTATCTATCTTATCCTATTCTATCCTATTCTATTCTATCCTATCTATCTATCTATCTATCTATCTATCTATCTATCTATCTATTTGAGTCTGTTAATATCTATCTATCTATCTATCTATGCTCAGGTTTTCATTTGGTCAATGTTGTATGGAAACGTCGGGATATAGTCAATAAAACTTGTCGGCCACACTGACAATACCCAATTCTTGATAATGACTGAGACAGTAGATATTTAAACAAAAACGGAACAATAAATAAAACGCAGAAAGTTTATCTACAATTATGATCTCGACATACAACACCTTATTCAGATGTATTAGGGAGTGAAAATGATTTGTATTTTGACGGCTTATCAACCCTTTGTGGGCTATTTAAAGTGGAAACATATACTGGATTGTAAGAATAATAATTTTTTCCTAATGGGTATCAACAATTTTCTTTTTAGAATAACATTGATTTTCCATATACAATTACTCTTTAACCCATAACTTGGAGAGGGAGATAGATTAGTACTTTTCCCAAGGGTATTTGCATGTAAGTTAATGTAACACCGGACCATTATCCATTTCTACACCCGCATACCCAAGAGGTGACATAGACAAAGGGAGTGAGTGAGAAGTCATACAAAGAGATATTTGTTTATGAGAATCATGTAAAAATGGAGGATAAACTAAATAAAAAAAAATTAGATAATAAATAGTCCCCGATTTGCATTTTATATCAGTCAGTCAGTGACCATGCGTGATAGACTCTTGGGCGATGATTGTGTCTCTTTTGATCCATGACTGACTAGGCAGAAGGTTCCCCCGCAGTAGGTTACCATTATTTTTCTGTTGTAGATTGGTTGCCAACCACGGCTACAGGTTATTCGCGCGTAAGTGCATGTAACGAACTCAACTGGAATTTGAACTCGACTCTCCGGTTCCACATTCTGAGCCGCTATTCAGGAGAGAAAGAAAAATATATATGTATGTCTGAAGAGAAAGAAAAAATGAAGATTATAGAAAGCCATCTGAAAAAGAATAATAGATAGATAGATAGATAGATAGATAGATAGATAGATATGAATAGGCAGGTAGTGAGATAGATAGATAGATAGATAGATAGATAGATATGAATAGGCAGGTAGTGAGATAGATAGATAGATAGATAGATATGAATAGACAGGTAGTGAGATAGATAGATAGATAGATATGAATAGACAGGGACTAAGATAGATAGATAGATAGATAGATAGATAGATTATTTTTTCCTTCCGCTTGGGCTGTTAGGCGTCGCTGGGAGACACAGTCGTATGTCAGTGGCAAGGCGAGCGGCCTTGAGGAGAGATATCTCGTGGGCCTTGAGAATGTCTGCCACTGAGTCGCTCCAGCGTCTTCTTGGTCTGCCTCTCGCTCTCTAGTCAGAGTACCTGAGGGTGTATGCTCGTAGGGCTGGTTGGTTGATAGTACGAGTGAGGTGTCTGAATCACTTGATGCTCTGTCGTTCGATGTGTTGTATGATTAGTATTGCTCCTACCATATCTCTTATTGCTTCATTCCTGATCTTGTCTCGCCTGGTCTTGTTCACTGCTTTCCTCAGGCATTTCACCTCACAAGTGACCAGTTTCCTCTCAAGGGTTTTGTTAGGGGCCATGTCTGGCACTGGTATGTCAGCTTTGGTAGGAAAATGACATTGATGAGATTTGCCTTGGTGCTCATGGAAATGTTAGGGTGTTGTAGAAGAGGAGCAAGTTGTTAATTGACTGCGTTGGCATTCTGATATCTTGTCTCGATTTCTCTGTCTACTTTGCCGTTTGACAGACAGACAGATAGATAGATAGATAGATAGATAGATAGATAGATAGATAGAAAGAGAGTGATCGTGGGAACAGAGAAAGATGTAGGGAGAGAACAGAAAGAGGGGTTTCGAGAGAGAGAGAGAGAGAGAGAGAGTTTTAATCGGGTCCGATTGGCGGATACAATAGCAAACTTAAATGATTGAACAATTCAAAATAGAGGGAGGAGGGGGTTGGTGTGAGAAAGTAGTGGAAAAATTGAAGGAAAATAAAAAGAGAAGGAAAGAGACAGTATAGGGAGTGGATGGGGAAGTATTTAATAAGAGGAGAGTGGGGGAGAATGAAGATGATATTGCTATGGTTACGATTACGTCACATACAACGATGCAGCTGGTAAATGAGGAATTGCTCCCATTCAGGCAACAATGATCAAATCTTTTCGAATCTTTTCGAATGGTGAAGAGCTGGTGACACACATACGCTCTCTCTTTCTCATACACCCACCTACAGAATATATTAAGATTTTTCTTATATATATATATATATTATATATATATATATATATATATATATATATATATATATAGAGACAGAGGGAGAGAGAGAGATATTCATTTCGAAATAATATGAGATTAAAAGTCAGTGTAATCATATCTATCTATCTATCTATGTCTATCTATCTATGTCTATCTATGTCAGTCAAATCCTATCTCTCTCTTTATAACGTATATATATATATATATATATATATATATATATATATATATATATATATAGAGAATATATTGAGTATTAATGCACGCACGCACACATTTCTTCATATATATATATATATATATATATATATAGAGAGAGAGAGAGAGAGAGAGATATTCATTTCGAAATAATATGAGATTAGAACGTCAGTGTAATCATATCTATCTATCTATCTATCTATCTATTAGTTTAATCATATCTGTCTATCTATCGGTCTAATCCTATCTCTCTCTCTCATATATATATATATATATATATATATATATATATATATATATATATATATATATATATATATTAATCTAATCATATCTATCTATCTATCTATCTATCTATCTATCTATCTATCTATCTATCACAATATTTACATCAAGTCTAAGGTCATCGTTTTTGCTCTTGTAATCTCTACATTTATGCTGTTGTCTCCTCCGATCTTCTTCCCGAGTTTGTAGCTCTGATTAACCTACACGGAAATTCGAACTGAACACTTATTTAGCTAAAAACATGTATGCCAATTCAGAAGAAATAAACAATGCTAGATACATGAACAGATATTACTTTATACATATCCATATCTACTAGAGGCAAAATGTTTGGTTACAACTTGCATATCTTTAAAAAAACATCTTAAATTGAGATATTTTTGTATTTTGACGTAAAAGATAACATTTCAGTACATCCAATGTATTTTCTTTTATTTTTCTGTTTTTCTCCAGGCTTCTCTCACTACCAAAAGGTTAAAAGTTTGATTCATCTGTCCACGATACATTTTGCTAACTTATGAATATATTGTATGAGCAACATTATATTTTGTTTTCAAATTTAACCCCTCACTAGACGTTTTGAAATTACAAAAAAAAATTCAACTAAGTTAAATGTTAATACAGGTTTTAAATGTTAACTCAGAAGTGACTATTGATAGCAAAACACATGTAGCTGTCTCTGATGAAAAAAAATGATTGTCATTTACGATAGTATTTTCATATTTTTTAAATTTACTTTTTAATTTTGAAGTAATTTGCACAAAATGGCAAAATCAAGGCAGCTAAGCATTGAGATGCGGGCACAAGTGAATATTTTTTCAAAGAAGGCTACTTTCTTAGACAAATTTCCAAGAGACGGAACATTTCTCGTCATACGATGCGGTATTCTTTCAAAGGCAATTAGAAATCAGCGAAAATGATGACAGAAAAAGAGCTGGGCATCAAAAGGGACAACTGCTTCTGAAGATAAACACTTGATTATTGCAAGCAAAAAAAAAAGAAAGAAAAATAGAAGAAAAACTGCACTCGAGTTGACAGCTGAAATTAATTTCTCTTGGCAGTAACCAGTGGTGTTTCCAACTGCCAAAAATCAACTTAGATAAGCAGGGCTAACGGGTGTACAGCCATCAATAGACGCATATTACAGTATGTGGAGACACAGAAAAGTCTATTACAAGCAAAAGCATATGAGCTGGACATTGAAATAGTGGTAAAAATGTATTGTGTACAGACGAGTTCAAATTTGAACTTTTGGTATTGAGAAAAGAATGTATATGAGAAGAAATCCAAGAGAAAAACTGAATGATGAATCTGTGGATGCAAAAGTTAAACATTTTTCTCACAGCTTGAAAAATGCTTGGGAAAGTTTGTTATCTACTTATTTTGCAAAACATTTGGATGAGAGCACAAATTGAAATTTTATTCAAAGATGGCTACTCTGAAAGTGAAAGATGAAGATTTTCAGATATGGGGTGCAATATTCGTTACAAAGACAGTTAGAAATTGGCGCAAATATTGACAGAAAAAGATTTGGTTTGTTTTGTTTTACGGCACATCAACCTCAATGGTTCATTTAATACCGACAACTTTTTTTTCCTGGTAATACGTTTGTTTTGCCAAAAATCTATTTCTGTTAATATTTTTTCCTCAAAAACGTATAGCTGGTAATACTATTTTTCCAAAACGTACTGCTGGTAATACTATTTTTCCAAAATGTATATCTGATGATAATATTTCTTCAAAAACGTACAGCTGGTAATACTATTTTTCCAAAATGTATATCTGATGATAATATTTCTTCAAAAACGTATAGCTGGCAGCATTATTTTTTATCAGAGGCCTTGCTGTTGGACGTAGTTTATCGTCATACCCAGGACGCGGATGTAGTTTATCGTCATACCCAGGACGAGATCTTGGTTTGGGGGTGCTGTTGGACGTAGTTTATCGTCTTACCCAAGACGCGGATGTAGTTTATCTTCATACCCAGGACGTGGATGCAGTTTATCGTCATACCCAGGACGCACAAAAAAGAGAAGGAACTTTAAAAGTCACAACTGGTAATGAAGAGAAGCACTTGATTATTGCAAACAAAAGAAGTAGTAGGAAAGCTGCTCCAGAGTCAACAGCTGAATTTAATTCATCTCAACAGCAACCAGTTTTGCTCTCAACTGTGAAAAAATCGACTTAGACCAGCGGGGGTTCAGCGGGGCGTATAACAATCAAGAAAACCCCTTTTACGGAAGTTGAATAAACAGAAAATATCGCTATGGCCAACGAAGCATAAGAACTGAATATTGAGAGATTGCCAAAATGTATTGTGGACGGACGAGTTCAAATTTGAACGTTTTGGTAATGGGAAAGTGTATGTGAGAAGACTGCATGATGAATGTGTGATTCCAACAGTTAAGCATGGTGGTGGGTTTTTGATGGTGTGATGGTTTTTTTTGTAGAGAGGGAGCCGGAGATTTGAATCAAGTCAAGGAAATCATGTAAAAACGACAAAAAACAAAACAAAAAAACAAAAAACAAAAAACAAAACAAAATCGATTTTGCAAAGACATGCTTTAACATTTTTGGTTTACGCATAATTGGAAAAAAATCTTCTTTCAACAAGTCAACGATCCTAAACAAAGTAAAAAAGGAACAATATTTTGGAAATGATGACATGTCTGCCTCAATCTCCTGGCTTCTCTCCCATTGAATTAATATGGGATGAATTGGATAGGAAAGAGAATACCAAATGAGTGAGAGTGAGCTTTTCCAGTGTTTGAAGAATGCTTGGTTTGCCATATACTTTTTTTCAAAAACTGTTGGGAAGAATGGCAAAAATTTGTAAAGTAGTAATTAAAACAGGTGGGGGGCAGTTTTATCGACGAAAACAAAATATGATGCTGAGTTTTTTTTATAGTTAACTTCCTGTTTTTTTGTCAAAATAAAAGCAAATAAACTGTAGTTACAGAAATCTTTTACTTAAAAAAATATCTAATTTTAAGGTGTTTTTTAAAAAGAAATGCCTTTCACTTGTTGTATATATATATATATATATATATATATATATATATATATATATATATATATATATATATATAAACTGTGTGTTGCAGTTCAATTTATATTACAATGAATCATTTATACAAAAAAGTAAATTAGTAAAGTTAATGATATAAAATGACAAAATCCTTTCCCAAAGAAATTTTTTTAAGTTTCATTATCCTATAAATCACTCGATGAATGTTATGGTCCTTGTCTCGGATACAACCTGGATTTTACTAAAAAGAAAATAATTTCCATGCCTGAAGATGACTGAATGTACAGATGAAAGTACCTGCATATTAAAAAAAGACCTTACACAGCTTATAATTATTAAAAACAAGGATCATAACATTCATTGAGTGATTTATAGGTTGATGAAACTTTAAAATTTTGTTTGCAAAAGGATTTCGCAATTTTATATCATTAACTTTACTAATCTACTTTTTGTATGAATGATTCATTGTAATATATATATATATATATATATATATATATATACGAAAATTACGTTCATGCAGGAAAACGACAGTTGCCACTCAATGTGTACATGTTCTATCCTTGATATTGGGTTAGGCCAGGATATGTCTATGTAAACATACATATATTTATTTATGCATATAATTAAAATGGTAATGTATATGTAAGTATATATATGTATATGCGGAAATATGAAATTATGCGCATATCTTGCAATATAAAATTCAAAGACCTTATCACACACAAAGATGCGTGCGCGTGTATGTGTACATGTGTATATATATATTAAATATGTATAGTTTCCTGTAAATGAAACGAATTAATTATTTACACAGTGTTGAGAATACCATTGGTGGAAATGTAAACAAAAAGGACACTTATAATTCACATCAGAAAGAGACAGTAGAATTTTTTAGGAAACCTAATGAAGAAAGAGGGCTTAGAAAATTTGACACGCACAGGACATATCGAAGGCAAGATGGACAGAGTAAAACAACGCATAACCTAATAAAGAGCTTGTGTGAATAGTTGGCAGAACAGGGATTAGGAGAGATAAAAAGAGCAGAAACCTTAGTAAGAGCTACAAAAAACAGGGAAATTGTGGAGGGCCATGATCGTACACGTCCTGAAGAGAGACGACACATCGAGAAAAGAAGGAGAGCCATGATTGTTCTAGTTATCAGTTATCTCCTGTGAATTTCCCTTTGCAAGTTCTCCACTGCCTTAATCGTGTATTGAACTCACACTTTTTATCCACTGTGCCATGTGTCCTTGAGGACATCTGCGTATGAATTTCTGGGTATTATAAACCTAATGTCTTCAGCAACCATTTTTACTAGTGCTCATATTGCAATTTTTTGCTGTTATCATTTCATGTTTTTACCAGAGCTCATATTGCAACTGTAGTTATTATCGCTTTTCTCTGGCACTCCTTATTACTGGTTCCCATATTGTATTTATTTCTCCTTAGGTAGGTTATTCGATGTTTCTTTCTGACAATCTTGCCTTTGTCAAATCTTCCGGTAATAAAAGGTGGTACTACAGTAGGATACTGAGAATACGATGAACTGAACATGCGAGCAACGACGAGGTTTTAAAGAAAATGGAAACACAAAGAGACACTTATGCTTAGAATTAGAAAGAGACAATTGAAATTTCAAGGGGCACGTACTGAGGAAAGAGGGCGTGAAAAATTTAACACACACAGGGCATTTTGAAGACATGAGAGAAAGAGGTAAGTAGATAATAATCTACTCTAACCAGCGTGTGTAAACGGTCGGCAGAACGGGGATTAGGAGAGATCACAAAAAGACAAACACTGCTGAACAAACGACAGTAAATTGTGGAAGCCATGATCACCCACTTCCGGAAGAAGTATACATTAATACACACATAAATATGTAGATATATGTCCATAAATGTTTGCATTTGAAATTATATATATATATATATATATATATATATATATATATATATACATGTATATCTCCATTAGAAAATCAATACTTCTTAATTTCTTGAACCTGATCACATTTCCACAGCTTCTGCTATCGTCATAAAGCGAAGTTTATTAAATTTCTCTTGTGAATGCCATAAAATGCATAATTCTGATGCCTACGAAATAAATGAAAACATTCCTGAGATTGAAGAGAAAAAAATCCCGTGTGAATTAAGGATTGAAAACACCAGCAGAGACATAAAATACAAAACTGTTGTTGAAGACCAAATGATAAAATTAATTATTACTTTTTATATGTTTTTTTCCTTTAACACTTTATATATTTCATATATATATATATATATATATATATATATATATATATATATATATATATATATATATAAAGAAACGCCATATTGTTTGAGTATCAATAACATATTTAATATTCCATCATTCAATTTTTACATCTTGGTGGAGTGTTGGGGAAATAATGGATCGGCACAGAGATTGTAAAACTTGGAAAATGGTAAACAAATCTATCTACTGAACTCAGCCTATTAATATCTATCTATCTATCTATCTATCTATCTATCTCAGCCTATTCTTTCCTTTCTATCTATCTATCTTTCTTTCCTTTCTATCTATCTATCTATCTATCTATCTATCTATCTATTGTACAAAAGCCGTTAGATTTATGGGCACCGGGATATCTCATTTCTTGTGTTTAGGGTAATGGTTTCCTTTTTTCACAGTTCTGTTTATTTTATTTAATAATATTTAGCTAATTCTTTGTTTATTTATATTAGTCTTTTATGTTATGATATGGTTGTAGGTAGCGTTGGAGGAATTCGCTTTCGTGTCTGCATTTAGAAATGAGTTTTATTCATAAATTCTGCTGTTTGTTTTTTTTTTCTGGAGAGGTGAGTATTGTTATTTTCTCCTCTAGATAAATATTACGCAGTTTTGAAATGTGGTTGTAAGTTTTTTTTTTTTTTTTTTTTAAAGCAAATCACTCCAAGCAAGGCGGGAATGCCATTAACACGCAAGGGTTTATAGAGAGTGAAAGTAAGAGTAAAGAGGGGTGTTTGGGAAAAGGATAAAGTGAAGGACAGGGATCAAGGTCAAGGCATCAGAAGATGGCGATTGATATTGCATCTGAATATTTGAATATTATAGCTATCAGGGAAGCAAGTGATAGGAAGGAATTCTATTGACGGGAGGTGCAAGATAAGAAGCTGTTGGAGTGGAAGAGATGGCTAAATTTAGCCGTTTCGACAGTGAAAGAGTGGGACCGATATGCCAACCTAGTAGCGCGCTTAAATTCATGCAGTTTGGGAACCAGTGAAAGTAGCTCGTCTCTCTAAACTTTACAACCACTGCCTCACCGACTCTTGCTTTCCAGCCTGTTGGAAGTCCTCATCTGTTGTGCCTGTCTTTGAGAACTCTGGTGACCCTTCTGACCCGTATAACTACCATCCTATCAGTCTCCTACCACTCTTCGGTAAAGTCTTCGAGGCTTTAATCAACGCTGAACTGGTTAAGCACCTTACTTCACATAATCTGCTCTCAGACAAGCAATATGGTTTGCCCGATCTACTGCTGACGTGTTCACAGCCATAACTAAATTTGCATACTAAGCATTCACCAATAATGGAGAAGCTCGATCCGTGGCTCTAGACATCTTTTTATAGGGTTTGGCATGCTGGTCTTCTTCGTAATCTTCAGGGATACAGCATTACAGGAAGATTATTTGACTTAATGCAATCATTCCTGTCAAACCGTGAAATGAAGGCCGTCCTAAACGTGTTCTCTTCCGGCTCAATTATCACGAACGCTGGTGTTCCCCAAGGCTCTATCTTAGGCCTTACACTGTTCCTTATCTTCATCAATGACATTCCCGATGTCATCAGTTCCCAAGTTGTCATCTACGCGGACGACACCACTATTTACTCCTGCCTCAATAGTAAATCTGGTATCGTTGACAAAACTAACCTGGCAGCTGATCTCGAAAAGGACCTCCAACCTGTGGTTGACTAGGGCAGGAAATGGCCTGTAAACTTTAATGCCTCCAAAAGAAAACTACTTTCCTTTACCCACCACAGAGAACCCTCCCTGCCTTCCATCAGGATGACTGATTTCCAACTCTTTCAGAGCGCCTCGCTACGCCTGCTTGGTCTTGCGCTGTCCACTAACATGAGGTGGAATAAATACATTGAATCATTAGTTTCATTTACCACAGGGAAAGTTGGTTCTCTGTATCGTATTTTCACGGCAATTGTTCCGAAGAGCTACTTTCGCTGGTTCCCAGACTGCGTGAATTTAAGCGAGCTACCTTGCTGGCATTTCGGTCCCACCTTTTCACTGTCAAAACGGTTAAATGTACCCGTCTCTTCTACTCAAACAGCTTCTTCTCCCACACTTCTCGTCTGTGGAACTCCCTTCACCATACTTGCTTCCCCGATGACTATAATCTTCAAATATTCAAGTGTAAAGTCAATTGACATCTGACACCCTGAGCTTGTTCTTCATCAGTCTCTGTATCCTTTCCTCAAACACACCTCTTTACTCTTGTTCTCAATCCTCTGTAACCCCTTGCGTGCTAGTGGCACTCTCGTCTTGCTTGGGGTGAATTGCATTCGAAAAAAATATTGAGGTTATGGCCTGACGTTTGCATATAAGCATTAAACAAACTGTTGTCGCTAGGTGTTGATCTCAGTGTTCACGTATATATATACTTCAAAAAAGTAAGTATATACGTTGGCTTGACGACATCAACATTATCAAGAAGGTTTACATTAAACATGTCAGATTCAAGTTCAATTGCACAACATTGAAAAGAACATTCCTGTCCATATTCACATTTTAGAGAAATATTAATTGGCAAGTAGACTCCACCATAAAAATAAAACACAAAATCTTCAAATTCTTGAAGCGCTCTCGATATAAAAAACGAAACCAATACTAAATAAACTACATTATGATTATAGCAACAACGTTTTAAAGTGTCTATAAAACAATGTTTTGGGGTGGTCAAATTGAAAAATATCGTAAAAAACTCGTAAGTACTAATATATTCCTTACTGATCCCAGAAAAAATAAAACCAATTTCATACTATGTTAAATTAAATATAACCAACGTATTCATCCGCAATATATATATATATATATATATATATATGTGTGTGTGTGTGTGTGTGTGTGTGTGTGTGTGTGTGTGTGTGTGTGTGTGTGTGTACTCAAACAGGTTTGGTTAAATAAGTGAGACATATCATGTCGATTAGTTTTCGTTGTGATCCTTTCAAGTTCTCAGATCAATTTCTTGGTAGCCTCAGAAAAATGGTTAAGAAAAATGCCTAAATTTTCTTTCGAATAGTTTTTATTTTCCCAAGTACTTTCAATCTCATCTGAGACCATCTTCAGCGGTTAAATTCTCTGTAAGTATGAATACTTTTTTTACTGCTTATGCGGCGTTCTAGATTTCAAACTTCAAAGTTCACGTGTCATTTCTTTTACAGTATAAGGGGTAGTTAAATTTTCCATTTCTACTCATACATATATAATTTTTTGATGAGCATTTATGGACATTGTTGCTCTACTCATAGTTCACTTTATTTATTTGGGGCTTTAACTCTATTATATAAAGGGCTTCAAGGATTTTTAGATTTTGCTTATTATTGTTTTTATATAATACAGATGTATTTTCAACTAATATCCGTCTAATTTGTTCCTTTAAATGCTGAGATATTGAACTGTGCTCGGATATGTCTAAATTATTTAACCAAACCTGTTCGAATGAAAATATGCTGCCTAAATATATATATATATATATATATATATATATATATATATATATATATATATATAATATTTTTTGTTTAAAATATGATTCCTTCATAATGAGTTCTCAGGATTTTTAAACATGAATCATCCAAATAATTATTAAAATTTTAATAATTATTTGGATGATTTCTTTCTCGTTTTTGAAACATGAGAACTCTTATGTAGCGAAGGAATCATATTTTAAACAAAAAATATTATTATAATAAAGCTCTACTTCTGGAGCACTGTCTTCTTAAAAATATAAATAAAAATACTAAGGAACCCCGGATTATGCACCCAACGTGTTCTTTTCTATTTTCTGCATACTCTATATATATATATATATATATATATATATATATATATATATATATATATATATATATATATATATATATATTTGTGTTTTGTGTGTGTGTGTGTGTGTGTGTGTGTGTGTGTGTGTGTGTGTGTAAAACAGTTTGCAGTTAACTACAAAAATATTCAATTTATCAGTTTAATTTTTATCCACAGGAGGAAAAGCCTAAAGAATGGAATGAAAACCAATTGAGAGAAAATCGATAAATTTGGCTGAATATGATTTGATATCGACTGAATTATCAGTGTACACAAGGGACCCGAAGCCTTTTGTCAATTTTCAAAATCTGTTTACCTAATTTCTCATGAAATGATTCCATTCGCATATATCGTTGTCCAACTTGTATTAATTCAGTACGACTATGTTTGACACAAGGTCATAAAAATATCCGTTCTCTTTTTAGATACTGCAGTGCTTTCCCATGAATATGAATGCATCTGCACACGTATATGGTGTGGGTATATACCCACGTGTACCCACGTGTTCATAATATGTGCATACGCAGAATGTGTGCATATGTATTGATCATTTATAAATTTAATATCATTATTGCAGTTAAAAAAGACATGTTAAGAAAAGAAGCAAAAATAACAAAAACAATTGGTAGCAAAACCCACATTACCACTTTACGGTAATTTCGAAAGATACATTTATGAAAAAAATACTCTCTCATCGGAGTTAAATCGAAGACAAGAAATTTAGGCAGCGACTAAAAAGAATACGAAAAATCAAATGTTTTATAATGAATAATCAATCATTCTCTTTACAAAGAAATGGCCGGTAGGGCTTGATATAAATAGACTCTAATAACTTCAAATAAAATTCAGAATTAGCCTGCTTCAGTACTGAGAACATGTCTTGGTTATAAGACTTGGCACATTGATGTGTTTTACAAGTTGCATTCCCGTATCTTTGCAAATTGTACACCTTGCCTTTGTAAATATTGACTGGTAGGTTCTGATTGATATTTTCTTTCAACTTTTGATCCGTTCTATCTATATAGTCAATGTCACATTGATATTTAAATGGGTAAATTACAGAACTGATGCGATAGGAAATTAATATAAGAGATAAGGAAATTGAACACAGAGGGTAAGAGCTGTTTTGTTCAACACAGCAAGATGTGCAAAACCAAAAATTTAACCTATGAACTCGTGTCTTATTACTACCTCATTAGATCTTCTGATATGATTCCGAAATATGTAATCCAAAAATCGAGGGCATTTTATTGTTTCGTTCTGATCTCTGATTCTCGTTCCAGAATTGAGACAAATCTCTTGGTTTCATGAGATAATGAATTTTGAATGAATCCTTAAATTTCATTACACATCTAAATGTAATGAAAACCGATATCTGTCTATATTTCTGAGATGAAGTATTATGTACACTATTTGCATTATTCGGACTATTGTCCTCATCTTTGTCGCCATATTTATTACAACTTTTCGGCCCTTCAGTATCTGTCTATATTTCTGAGATGAGGTATTATGTACACTATTTACATTATTCGGATTATTGTTCTCATCTTTGTTGCCATATTTATTACAACGTTTCGGCCCTTCAGTATCTGTCTGTATTTCTGAGATGAGGTATTATGTACACTATTTACATTATTCTGACTATTGTCTTTGTTGTGGATTCCGGGTTGAAATCCGGTACCAATAAATAACAAACGCCAGGAATGAATATATGAAAATAATGTATTAATGTAATAATACAAACTAGTAATGCAGGTTAGTAGTTCCAGGAATACGGGTTAGTAGCAATATATATATATATGTACAGTCTTTGGTATTGAAGTATCGGTGTATGATTTCTTACTGAGTCTACGTGCTCGCTCACTGTGACCCCTACAATAATGCTGTTACCTCACCCTCACTCTTCCGGTTACCTACAACCTTTTACTCTGTCATTCTGGACTCGACTCGACTCGACTCCTCGGGTATTCACTGGCAGTAGTATAAGTATACACTGGGTGAGTCCATTTTTATAAAAAGGGGTGGACCCCTCAACACCCCCTCCTTAGATCCTTTTTTTGGTGGGGGTTAGTATTTTTATTCTCTTATAGTCGATAATCAGAGGTTCGGTAAATTTTCTCTTCCTGTTTGACCTTCTCATTTCTGTGTCTTCCTGTGGTCTTTGGATCTCAAAAGCTTCAAAGATTGCATCCATTGAATCATCATTTTCAGCTTGGCTCTTCAACCCGTCATTTTTGTATTTGGTCAATATGTCTTCTGTGGGTAAATTTTTCTCTTTGTATTGTGTATATCACGTTTCCTAGTCTGTTAATTAGTTTTTCAAAGCTCTCTTTAATTCTTTGTCAACTTTCTCTATGGTAGCAAACGACACGTTCCGCTTCTTTTTAAATACTGGTTGGACGTTTTCTTTTAATTCAATTCTGGCTGCAAACTTGTTGCATCGTCCCAACCTGCTCGCAACTACCTCGGGAAATTGATTATGTAATTCTTCCTTTAGTTTTATAACTTCTGATGGTTCGCACTTTATCTTTTTACAAAAAGAGCTGATAGGTAAATCCCATACGTCGAACTTCTGCATTCAGTCTGTTCCCACCAGATTTTCTGTATCCTTCATTACGAATATTTTGAGTTTTCTTGTTTTCCCGTGAAATTTTACATTTAGGATTACTTCTCCTTCGAATTTTATACGCTTTCCTGTAACAGACTTAGCAATTTTCTGTGTATGTAACATGGTTGGTCTATTAAGCTTTCCCCATGTTTGTAGGTTAATTATCGTCAGATCTAAATCTGTGTCAAGTTGTAATTTTATCTTTTTATTTAAGATTTCAAGTTCCACATATTTCCTTATGTTAGTATTGTCTTCGTCATGCATTCTAGTAGCCCTCATCCTACTAGTAAATTTTCTGTTCCTACATTGGGATGTCTTGTGACCCATTTTTCCACACGCAAGACAGTTTTTATATTCAAAACGGCAATCCTTATTCCAGTGTAATCCTCCACATCGATAACTTGAAGATGGGGGGAGGGCTTATATTTACTTTGATTTTCGTCATTATTTGCCCTGTACGTTGTACTTTTTTCCTTATTATAGAATTTTCGTTTTCTTTCCGGGGAGGGTGAAAAACGTAAACTTTTGTTTAACTTACGAATATGTGATACTCCTGACTCCTCAATATCCTTCCTTTATACTCAGGCATTTTTGGCAGTCTTCCGATAGTTTTTGTAGTGTTAATCCAGGTTCATTTTGCAGTTTTGAAAGCATTATTTTGCTGAGACTAACCCTTGTACAAAAATAAGACAATTGAAATTGTCTGGTGTTAATTCTGCCAACTTGAAATCGGCAATTTTCTCTTTTGAGTCTCCGAGAAATGCAAATTCTTGTCGCCCAAGCTGTTGTGGTGAGAAGAGAGAAATTTTTTTCTTTCCGTGTAGGTCCCAATTTCTCGACACCAAGTCGTTGTGGTCGGCAAGAGAGAATTTTTCTTTGTACTCTTCCTGTGTGAGTTCGAATTTCCTCGTCGCCAAAGTTGTTGTGGTCGACGAGAGAGAAAATGTTTTCCCCTTCCGTGTGAGTTCAAAGTCCCCGTCGCCAAGTTGACTAGGGAGAATTTTGTCTTTTTTGTTCTTCTTCCGTGTGAGTTCGATATCCTCGTCGCCAAGTTGTTGTGGATTCCGGGTTGAAATCTGGTACCAATAAATAACAAACACCAGGAATGAATATATGAAAATAATGTATTAATGTAATAATACAACTGGTAAAGCAGGTTGATAGTTCCAGGAATACGGGTTAGTAGCAAAATATATACAGTCTTTTGGTACTGAAGTATCGCTGTATGACTTCTTACTGAGTCTACGTGTTTTGCTCACGGTGACTCCTGTAAAATGCTGTTACCTCACCCTCACACTTCCGGTTACCTACAACCTTTTTACTCTGTCACCTGGACCTGACTCGACTCCTCGGTATTCACTGGCAGTAGTAAGTATACACTGGGTCCATTTGTATAAAAAAGGGTGGACCCCTCAACAGTCTTCATCTTTTGTCGCCATATTTATTACAACGTTTCGGCCGTTGTACGCCCGGCCTTCTTCAGGTGGTTGAAATGTCGAACTGAACCCTTTATTTCGCTCACTGGGGTAACTGTTCTTGTTCCCGTGCCATGTCTAATAGATGTCAGTTATCGGTTCTCATGTTAATTTCCCCGCTGCTTTAAACAGGTATTGAACTCACACTCTTTGGGCCCTGTCACTGGATCTAACCAACGCCTTTATCCACTGTGCCCATGTATCCTTATTAATTGCAGACAAGCCCCGGTTAACAAGAAGTCCGTATTTTATGTGGTTAGACTTCATCGCAGGACTCGTAATAAAGTAAATATTTTTTTTTGCGAGGATTCGCTCTTGCATGGAGTATTGCTGCCATATATGGTCTGGTGCACCTTCTGTTTACCTCGGAGTTCTTGACAAGATCCAGAGGCGGATATGTAATATAATTGGCCCTGATATGGCATCTCGTCTACAGTTGCTCTCTCACAGACGCGCCGTCGCCTCTCTCTGTCTTTTTTTACAAATACTTTCATGGTAATTGCTCCGATGAGCTGTTTTCACTAGTTCTCAGACTTCATGAATTCAAGCGCCCTACGAGACTGGCATCCCGATCTCACCCTTTCACTGTAGAAACTTTTAAATGTAGCCGTTTCTTCTACTCCAATAGTTTCATATTTCGCACCTCTCGCCTGTGGAACACACTTCCCTATTACTGAGCCATAATCTCCAACTATTCAAATGTAATCTCAATCGATATCTCCAGTTACCTTGATCTGTCCACTATCCTTCTCCTCATCCTTTCTTCTATCACTCCTATCTGCTCTCGCTCCAAATCTTCTGCAACCCCCTGCATCCTAGTGGCTTTCCCGCCTTGCTCTGGGCGTAATGCTTAAAAAAAAGAAAAAAAATGGTACGTATGGTTCTTCTGTAATTCCACGCACTGTGGTCAGAGAAGAGGCACAGCCATTTTGGCGATAGTCTTCAAGAAATTAACACGTCCTATGAATCTTAGCAATCATAATGTTTCGGTTTTCATTGCAGAGCGAGAGGCAATTAATACATCAAAGTCAGTTGATAAAGAAGATTTGGTTATTTTTTTGTAAAACCACTTCATGAATTTTTAATAATCGCTGAGACCACCACGATCAGAAATAGTAAACATGTGTTTTTTATATTAGATGAAGCAAAGCAAACCATTACTAATTTTTGATTACAGTTGCCGCCTCAACACAACCCGTCGAGGCACAGTGTACAGCGAAAGAAAACAGCACGGATTGCCATTTCTTATTTATTGATTTTCGTAGGCATCTCCTGCATTGAGCGCATCACAGTGCGAGACACCATCAGAAAACATACATTGACAGGCCTTATAACCAGTGTCAAGAAGATGAAATGCTTCTAGGGATGTCATAAGAGCCAACAATCTTTCCACTACCACTTTATAAGTTACCACCTAAGGCAAAAGAAAAAGAGGCGAACAGATGAAAATTGGTCTGATGACGTCACAAAGCAGATTGGAAGACCCTTCAAAGAGACTGAGACATTAGCACGCAACCGAGACATAAGATGGTAGCTGGTCAGATTCTAAATTGTGTTGCAATATTCTGACCACACTCAGCCATGAAGTTGATGGTTATGACTGAAACAAACATTTCCCCTACTACAGGTTAAATAGTACACAGGGTGCTCTTAACTTGTGAGGGTCAGTCAGTCAGTCTAAGAAATGGCAAACTCTGAATTCAAATCACAGTTAATAATAAAACAGACAGTGCTCTTTGGGAGGCAAACAGTCTAGGAGAAGAAAAATTTGAATTTAAAGCCAGTCTGAAACGCGATGGGCTTCGTCTTTGTTGCTATTACAGCAGTATATGTGTTGTCCTAACAGTTCAACGGAATGTGGAATCGTAGGAATCATTTATCAAATCCTTTATCTGAGACTTAAGGTAAATAAAAGTTATTGAAATAATTTTCTACGCTAACAGTATATATCATAATTTGAGGATTTTCTTGTCAATTTAATCTGTTTCTGTTGTTCATGATGACGGTCGTCTTTGAGTATAGAATCCAGAGGTTAGCAGTGAATATTTTGAAGACAGTAGGGAAGCGTTGTTCAGGTTAGCAGTGGGATATCCCGGTAAAGTAGTAGAGCGTAGTTCAGTAGTTCTTCCTTCTGATTATTTAACCTTCTATTGTTCCTCTTCGTCATTTGGCAAGCTGGCACTGGACATTCGGATAGAGAAAAACAAAATGTAGCCATTTTTATACACGACGGATTGAATATCTATTCTACATTTGTGTTTCCGTCTTCTGATTGGTTAACCAATTCTATTGGTGAACTATAAAGTGAGTCAAACCAATCATGCAGAAGGATGGGCTGGCTCATTAGTAGTCTAATGTATCCAAAAATTTGTAACAGTTTCTTCTTTGTTGTGAGCGAGAATATTTTCCAAGTTTGACTGGCCGTCAGACAAAAACATAAAAAAATTTGAACTTGGCCTTTTGTGGGACGAAAGACATTATGTTTCCTGTACAAAAATAATCCCACATCAAGAGGAGTAGCAGGAGTAGCCAAGTAGCTTTTGCAGAAAAACAGTCATTCAACCGGAGAAAAAAAACACATTTCTTTTCCTTAGGGTGATCCCAATTAGTGACCACAAGGTTTTGAATTCTAGATTCAAATGACATTTTCACTGACCATTTTTTATATCAAAGTCTTGTATTTAACCTCCTTGCTTAAAAAACCCATGATTGAAGATCCTATCGGTTTAAATTTTACATAGGATAAACCTCATTCTTCGTAATGTGAGCTGTACGCAACATATTTTGTGGAGAAAGGTCAGGCAAATGGTGAGTTCGTTTGTCAATGATAACAAAAAAACGTTTCTTCAAGATCAGAAGCCATGAAGGGCTACCAGAGGTCATTTTTTCAATGAGATTATCGGAACATTTTCCAATCAATCCGAGTGATTCCAACATTTTCACAATTTCTGAATTATTGATGTCCTAGATAAATCCTTCGTAATGAAATGCCACATTTTTAGATTTCAACATTTTTCAAAATCTTTGTATTTTGATAGTTTTTTTTAAATCTTCAAAAATATATTAAAATCTGCAGTTACTGTAATGCCAATAAGAAAGCACATTCTGTTCTTGTGGTCTTTGATCACGATGTCTGGGGCGGGTTGATGTTCATATCAATTTCTTGCAGTTTCCTTCCCGTAAAAGTTTCATATTTTCCAGTGCAGATAGTGGCCCACTCGATATTATTATTATCATTATTATTATTATTATTATTATTTGTGTATGTTATATTTCCTGCTTTGTATCCTGTAGAGCCAGGTCTTGACTATGGTCCTTAGGTCATATAAGGGAATTGTCATTTAATTGATAGCACCTTCCTTTACATATGGGATGTTCCTAATAGGGAGATCCTCTGGGCAATTTGTATGTTTATGTTACCTGGGATACTGTTAGTAAAATTGACCATTCCTTTTCTCACGAGGCCCAGAGTTCCGATTATTATTGGTACAGCCTTAGTCTTCATTCCTCTCATCCTGTTAATCTCGATCTCCATGTCTTTGTATTTGGACAATTTCTCGATAATTTTTATGGGGGTGTTTCTCTCAGATACCACTACTATGTCAATAAGCATACACTACCTAAATTTCTTGTCTTTTATGATAATATCTGGTCTGTTGGTTTTTATTTCCCTGTCAGTTTGAATTGTCATGTCCCAGAGGATAGTTACATCGTTATTTTGGGTAACTTTGTCTGGTTGATGCTCATACCATCTCTCAGTGGTTTCGATTTTGTGCTTCTTGGATATTTTCTAGTGCACATATGTCACTACCTTGTTATGTCTGTGGATATATTCATTTATTGCTAGTTCCGGACATGCTGAGATAATATGGTCGAACGTTTCATCATATTTTTTGCATTTCAGATTATGTGAGTGGTAGGATCATGTCGCGAGCTTTGGTCCTGAGCTGCAATAATTAGGCCCTGCAAAAGGCCTCAGCTTCCAACCTGGTTCTTCTCAGCCACTGATGAATTTTCTATTGGTCCACATCTACTTCTTTCGTTCTTTTTAGATACTTGCCATACAACGCATTGTCCTCCCACTTTTGTTTGTAATTTCATTTGGCGAAGTCGTTTTGCTTTCTCTTTTACTCATTTGCCATAAATGGTATTCGCTTCGTTTTTTGTAGGGTTTCAGGTATATTAAGCTGTTTCTTGAAGAGTACAACTTCTTTGTTGATGGAGTACATTTAGTGTTTAACTATTTGTAGGAGGTGTCATTGGTTTTTGTGAGGTATGTTTCAAATTCTATTGTTGTAGTTTTTAGAGTTAGTTCAAGTTGGATTAGACCTCGGCCTCCTAAAGGTTTTGGTACGTACAACCTATTAACATCTGATTTCCGGTGATGCATCCTCATTTGGGTAGTCATTTTTCTGGTCTTGGGGTCCAATCTTTTAATGTCATTCAACTTCCATTTAATAATGTTGAAGCTATATGTTTCTATGATTATAGCTAAGGTGCTGATAGCCTTCATTGTATTGACCCCATTAAGTTCGTCTTCTAGTATTAAATGCACACACTTATTATTATTATTATTATTATTATTATTATTATGCACACTCTTATTATTATTAAAATGTTACAATAACAATCATAAATATGAATTCTAGATGTTATCTTGAGAAGTAAACGAGTACAACAGAAAAAATTTGAAATTGAAATTTTTTCTAAATTACTGAATCAGACGTTAAACAATTCTATCTTTCCTTCTTTCTTTTAATATCATTCAACTTCCATTTAATAATGTAGAAGCTGTATGTTATTACAGGTATAATTAAGGTGTTGATAGCCTTCATTTTATCGCTCTCATTGGGTTCATTTTCTAGTATCAAACACACTCTTCTATAATATTGTTTTTGGATCTTTTTCTTCATAATTAAATGTTGTATTCGGTCTTCTTAATTAATTTCTAAGTCCCATCTTGGTCTAGTTCCTTAATCTTGTTGAAATCAATGTCTAAATTTGCAGCTATCGTTAGTTTACTTCTTTTGAAGTTGGTTTTGGAACATTTGTTGATTCCGAACTCAATCTTAATATCTTTGCTGAAGGTTTTGACAATGATACGTAGTTTTTTTTCTGTTGGTTGTCACCCTTGGCAAACGTCTTAAGATCATCAATATAGAATTGGTTATTCAGTTTGCCATTCTGTGACTTGTATGTCTAGTTGCTGTTCAGTAGGCAGATGAGTGGCGCTAATACAAGGTAGAAAACTAGTGGTGACAATCACTCCCCTTGGAAGACCCCACTTTTGATGTTGATTGGTCTCGTTGTTAATGACCTGTTCATATGGTTAGGTTTAGTGTAGTCTTACAGTTTTTCATGCTCTCCCTTATAAATTTTACCTTTGTCAAACATACTCTGAATATTTTAGGCTCTTCTCTATCTATAAGCGTGGTGCACTGTCGAACGCATTTCTGTAGTCGATCCATGCTATCGATAAGTTTCTTTTTCCTGTTTTCACCCCATTCAATATTGTTTTGTTGATAATTAGTTGGTCCTTCCACCCGTAACTTCCTCCTTTAGAACCTTTCTGTTCTGCTGGGAGTAAATTGTTTTTCTCAAGGAAGTTGGATGCCCTCTCGGTTATGATGGAAGTGAAGATCTTGTACATTGTTCGTAGGCAGGTGATGGGTCTATAGTTCTTTGGGTTCTGCGTCTCTTCTGTTTTTGGGTGTAAATATGTTACACCTCACTTTAGCCATTTGGGGCATTTTTCTGGGTTTATGCATATACCATTATACTCCCGTGCGAGGTTTTGGTGGGTGCTAGATAAGTTTTTTTTATCCAAAATTTGGCCATTCGGTCTATTCCTGGTGCTTTTCAGTCTTTTGTTTTGCAGATGGCAGCGGTTGTTTCAGCAATATTGATATCCGTTCATTTTTGGCACTCTGTATGTGTGTGTTGTTCCTGTTGATCCATTTAGCTCTTTCATTGTGCATTTTGCAGTTTCCTTACATCTTACACCAGAACTCCTAAACTTTCTGGACGTTTATCTCTATTTTATTTTTTGACTGTTCTCTTTTCGATATAGTTTCTTGGCATCTTCTTTGAAGATCTTGCTTTGTCAGAAGAATGTTTTTCTTTTTTCGTAACGCCTGTTGCAGTTTTTTGGGTATGTTTACGAGTGAGCTAGCCCAAATGACTTGACTCATTTTATAGTCCACCAATAGAAGGTTAACCAATCAGAAGACGTAAAATATTCAATCCGTCGTGTATAAAGGCGGCCATTTTGTTTACTCTATCCGAATGTCCAGTGCCAACTTGTCAGGCGAAAGAACAGAAGGAAGAACTACTGAACTACGCTCTGCTACTTTACCGGGATATCCGCTGCTAACCTGAACTATGCTTCCTACTGTCTTCGAAATATTCACTGCTAACCTCTGGATTCTATACTCAAAGACGACCGTCATCATGAACAACAACGCCTGATTCTTTGTGCCTTCAATTTATTGTTTCAGCTTCTTTTTAACTTTTGGTAAGTCAGTCTTATTATTTAAGTCAAAGCTTCGTTTCAGTTATCTCCTTTTTCTTTCTTTCATTTCGGATCCCTTGTTTACTTCATTTAGAAGTGACAATTCTCCTAGTTTATTTATTTCGGTTTCTATTCTTTCTTTCCAGACTGGCATTTTTTTTGCGTTTACAATTATGTTTGGTCGATGTTGTCGTTGTCGGATTTATAGTAGCGGTGTAAAATGCAATCATTACTTCAATATACTCTTCCCTAGATCATTTATTTATTGCTCTTCTTGTGGGTTTTTCTTCTAATGAATATTGAGGGCCTCTGTGAGGAATGTGCTCGGTGTGATTTTCCTCTAGTTCTCGTTGGGTAGAGTTTGTTCCAGTTGCGGACTTTTCGATCCCAGTCTGGTTCTCCACTAAGGATCGCGGTCCTTGTTGACTCGCGATACGACCGATGCGGTTTAGTAATATGTTTCGTTGTCAACATTATAGTTATTCGTATTTACTATTACGTAGGTGGTGGTTTGTGGGCGCCAGAGCATATCCATACGATGCTGGGTCATCACGTTTAGGAAAGGCCTTCTCTTGCTATTTTATTATTATTATTATTATTATTATTATTATTATTATTATTATCTTTGATTTCTGGCGTTTACACATTTCTTTCCGGGTCCTGCCCAGGGACCTAAGGTTAGAAATGGCATCATGACACTTTCCACTGACAAAAAAAAAAAAAAATTACATAGATAAAGCCCTTCGTAAAAGTGTGGGCTGTACTTGTCAGAACAATTTTGTATCTCCTTGAGGCATGGACTTCCAGGAATCCCTTCAATTAGTCTACTGCAATCTTTTCCAACCAGTCCTAGGGGCTCTAACTACAACAGGGATTGTTGATGTTCCCATATTCCACATTTTCGAGATTTCTATTTCAAGGTCCTTGTATTTTGACAACTTTTTGAATATCTTCAAAGATACATTGCAGTCAGCAGGGACTGCCATATCAATAAGGAAGCACTGTTTTTGTTTGTGGTCTTTATTATTATTATTATTATTATTATTATTATTATTATTTCCTTTGATATCTGGTGTGTACATATTTCTTTCCTTGTCTCGTCCAGAGACCTTAGGTTAGAAATGGCATCATGACATTTTTCACTGACCAATTAACAAAAAAGAAAAACAAAAAAACAAACAAAATACACAAACATATTTTACATAGATAAAGCCCTTCGTAAGGAGTGGGCTGTAAATATGAGAATTGTTATTATTATTATTATTATTATTAGTCGATCCTCCTACTTGTGGTAGTAAATAATAAAATCGTTTCATAAAATCATTTTTATTATTTGCTTTTACAAAATAACAACACTTTTTGGAATATTTCATCTTGGAATTATTATACTTGAGTTTATAATCATTTATTTGGTTCGTGGAGAGGTAAATTCTAATAATTTATATTTGAGTAAATAAGCATTTAATTGGTTCGAGGCTAGTAATGCATTAATCTTTACATTTTGTTTAAGCGCTGATGACAATAGCCAAATTGAGGCAAAGTTTCTATAACATTATCCCAATGCATCTGTCCTCATCTCTGACATTAAGCGGAATATTCATCAATTCTTCTTGTTATCGTAGTAATCTATAAATTAATCTTTAGGTTTAATTAATATTGCGTTAATTATTTGATGAGTTTGAACGGATATTTATGGAATTAGAGCGAGCCAGTGTTAATGTTTGATGTTTATAATTACAGGATAATGGCGTATAGCGATGATGAATGAGATGAAAAGAGTGATCAAAATTTGTCATCAAACAAGATATTAAATGTTGAATGAAGGATGTTCAAAGCACAATTAATCTGAATGCTTTCCTTAAGCGTGTGCAGTAGTATGAGGCATACGCACACGTAGACACACACACTCTTTCTCCTTCTCATCACCATTCTCATGAATGCGTGTGGTAGTAGGGTGGCTGTGTAGCGTATCTCAGGGAGAATAAGCCATCCTTTCAGGTTAGACCACAACCGATGGCCTTCGCCTTGGTCACAGACAGGTGGCCATTGATTCCATCGCTGGAACCTTCTACCCTGGGTGCTGACTTTAGTCTAGGAAACTCACCACCCAGCGATGACGTGACATTACTCTGGATATAGTGCTATTAGTTCAGTCCCAGCTGTAGTTTTAGCTTTTAACTGGTTAAAACTGGCTGTAATTACTGTCTCTCAGTAAAACTAACCGTTGATCAGATTTTTTTTAAGCGTTTAACCCCAAGCAAGGCGAGAAGCCACTAGGACGCAAGGGGTTACAGAAGATCAGATAGGAGTGATAGAAGAAAGGATGAGGAGAAGGGTAGTGGATAGATCAAGGCAACTGGAGATGTCGATTGACATTACATTTGAATAGTTGGAGATTATAGCTCTCAGGGAAACTGGAATAGTGAGTTCCACAGGCGAGAGGTGCAAGACATGACGCTATAGGAGTAGAAAAGACGGCTACATTTAGGAGCTTCGACAGTGAAAGGGTGAGAGCCGGATGCCAGCCTCGTAGGGCGCTTGAACTCATGAAGTCTGGGAACCAGCGAATGCAGCTTCTCGGAGCAATTGCCATGAAAGTATTTTTAAAAAAGACAGAAAGAGGCGACGGCGTGTCTGTGAGAGAGCGACTGTAGACGAGATGCCATAACAGGGCAAATTATATTGCATATCCGCCTCTGGAGCCTATCAAGAACCCCGAGGCAAACAGAAGGGTCTCCAGACCATATATGACAGCAATCTCGAGATATATATATATATATATATCACCCACTAAGCCCACCCCACTATATATCTACTTTACTATTTTTAGATTGGCAGCTAGTTTTCGTCATTTTACTGCTAGAATTGTTCAGTGTAACCGTAAATTCTATCCTAACAGTTTCTTCAACAGTTCTTGCTCTTCCTGCTTCTTGATTAACTGTCAACAACGATTAAAAAAAATTAAATGAAATGTTGATCGTCATCTTCTGTCTCCTTGAATTCTGTTCTTTTTATTGTCCTTTCTCTTCAGTAACGTTTTGTCAGTTTCCTTCATCCTCCTAACCCCTTTAGTCTTAGTGGCTTTATCGCCTTGCTTGGAGGTGTAATTATTAAAAAAAAGTATTCTTTGTTATTCTTGACATGTGCATACATTTGATTGCCTCCAAGTTTCTGTCTTTCAATGCAATTACAGTTTATGTGCGTTGCTGTTGGAACACGTTTTAAGTTTTTTTTTTCTTTCCTTTTACGCTTTCTATGTTCATCATCACCCTTTCTACTTTTCTCATTCTTTTGTTGATTAATTCTGCATTTTTATTTTTATATTTCTCAGTATTCACGTTCTTATTTTTCTTCGTTTTCTTCATTTATCCTGAGGTCTTTGAGTTATCTCCCTTTGTTATCGCTGTTTCTATTCATTTTCACCGTTTTATCTCTGCTGCTTCCTTAATTACAGTTACCAATTTGCTGTTCATATTTTCCATTATTTCTTTTTTATTCCGCAGACACTGGTATATGTTCTTGACTTCATAGCTGAAATTCAGCAATAATCTCTCTTACTTAATTAATTTGAAAAGGACATGTGTTCTTTGTGAAGAGCCATTTAACGAAATTGAACATAGAACAACTTGCGCCAGAGATAGTTTCACTCAACACCGCACATTGTCACAAAACCGAAACATTAACCTTTAAAACCGTGCGATGTTTTTAAATCGTCTCGCCAGATCGAGACTTTCATGTGGATGTCATGAATGGCGCCAGACTAGTTCATAAATATTTAAACTGTTAGCTGCACACAATTGCTTTCTCAGATCAATGGTTAAAAATGGCTTCGAGTAAATGCAGCGTTTAGGTCTTAGCGAAGACTATACTTCTTGGAACCAGATGGACTGGCGCTACACAATCACAAATATAGAAGTATACTATAATAACAGAAACTACATCAGTTGATGACTTTCAGCAATAGCCACAACTAAAATAGATATCACCTGTAACTTGAATAGAAAACATTGACCTAATGAAAATGCTGGCATTCCACACGACTTCAAGCAAAAAGTTATGCTTGAATCCTCCATTAATACCGGAAAGATCAATAACAGTTCGTGGAATTGCGAAACCTATTCTCCTGAAAAAAATGTTTTAATAAAATGTTTTTATAAATTTCATCTGAAAGTAGCACTGGCAGCTCGGTCAATGTGTACCGAATGTTTCCTTATAAGGAAACCGCTAATATTACCACTACCATTTATTTCTCTTGACTTTTCAAGAAATATTTTTACATAGAAACAATAAGATTATTTATGTGTATTTTATTTTTTTGTTAAATAAAATGTCTGGAAAATATCTTGTTTTATGTATATCTTCTCTTTTTCGAAATCATTGCCTCTTTTCTCACTAGTCAATCTCTTCTTTCATTCGAATTTTCCGTGTACATTAATAAATTTGATTTCTACAAGTTTGACACTGCAATATTAGTTTAAAAAACTGCTTAAAATACAAGTGTCTAATTCAAAGAATCGCTTTTACAGTTAAAATGTAATAAAAAATTGCACATGATTTGAAATTTAGTTGTAAAAGTAAAGTGAAATGAAATAAACAGAGGGGTGATGTTTTAAAAAAAGGCTCAAGTATTATTTTCGAAAAAAAAAGGGACAAAATGTTTTTTGTTAAAAGTCATGGTGTAAAAATAAAGTAAAAGATAGGTTTTAAACTTTGAAGCAAATATTGTTTTTTAAAATGAGTTTAACACATTTCTGGAAAAACAACTGACGCCATGCTACTGAGGTGGCAGTATCAGAGATCGATAGACATAGGCAAATATACATAGAGATATACCGTATTTTTTCGCTTGCAAAACGCTGCGGCTTGGAAGACGCACCTTAATATTGGAAAGAAATTTCTAAGAAAAATAAAGTCATTCTCATACAACAAAACATTCACAATTCGTCTCTCACATATTAGCGCCACATATTGTTTACATTAATCACTCGTCCGATTTTGTTTGTATGAAAAAGACATACTAGTCAAGAGCAGAATGGCTCCCGCCGCTGCTAGTAAAAAAGAGCATGTTTAAGCTTGTGGCTCGGCTCCAGGAAGGTTTATAGTCTTGGAAATACTTGTAACAGATAAGTACAGAGGTTACATCATATAAAAGGCTGAATTAGATAGATAACTAACATGATAGTGTAATGACTCAACATATAAATCTATGTCCCTATCAGTCAAGCCAATTAGGTGACCATCCAAGGTTATTTGGGCGTTGCCTTACATTCGTCTTGCAACACGCACACGTATTTTTCAGGGTACTTTTTAGGAAAAAAAGGGCACTTTTTAGGAAAAAAAGTGCTTTATATCTTTTGCTTTAAGCTAGAAAATAAAAGGGTACTAAGTTATTTTCCTCAGGACTTTAATTTTTTAAAATTTCACTGAAATATGTTAAAATTTGCATGTTTAATTATATCAAGTTATTTTTAAACAAAAGCAGTCACAATAACGAACAAGGGACGATGGTATAAGTTAGTGTTATATATATGGGTTAAACTCTTTGTTTTAGCGTTCAGAACAAAGATATAGGTGGCAATTTAGAAATTTTAACGCATATCCTTCTGTCGTCAGTTTAAATTGATGTCTTCTTCATATATCTAATTAGAAACTATAATTTTGGAAAGTTAAAATTTCACTGAAATATGTTGAAAATTTGCATGTTTATATCTGAAATCAAGAAAATACGTACTTTAAGCCAAATTGGTACCATATATGGACAAAGAGGAAATGTGAGTTAATTTTATATATGAGTTTTAGCGCAGCAGACTCCCCACCAAAAATAATATTCAAAACTGATAACTATTTTGTTTCTTGAAAGAGTGCTGAAAGTTCCTCTACCGTTCTAATCATTTAAAAACGTCGGGTGGACAAAATAATGAACATAATATTTGATTCTTTTCAATGTAAGCCTGAAAGAAACAAGTGTTCCAATTAACCGGAATGTACTCGTGTTAAGAAGGAAGATTTCACATCCATCTGCGGAAGGCTAGAAAGCACATCGCTCAAACGTTGATGAAAATAACAAAGTTAATGATACTCGTCCGAATAATCCATGGAAAAGTGTCTTTAGTGGTATGCTTTTTAAAGACCAGTAAAATCCATGTAACCTAACTTGTTTAGAGTCTTCTTCTTTTATGTGACGTGTCCCTTCAGGACGTAGGTGATCATGGCCCTCCACCTCATCTTGTCCCGTGTAGCTGTTAATATGTTTTGTATTTTTGTTATTTCTTCCAGATCCTCTTTCGATATTCACTTGCTGAAGCCAACCAAGTATGTCACGCGTCGTTTTCCCTTGTCCTTCATTTCGAGCCGTGAGTATCAGATTTTCTAAATCCTCCTTTCTTATTACGTGTCCCAGAAATTACAACTGCCTCTTACTGATGTTAAGTATAAGTTTCCTTTTTGTTTCCATTCTCTCCAAAACCTCGTCGTTGCTCACATGTTCGGCCGATAGTATCCTCAGCATCCTTCTGTAGAACAACATTTCTGATGCTTCGAGTCTCTTTATCTTTGTCCAACATTTGCTACCATGCAGGATGACAGGTATCACATAACACTTCAGTAGTCTTTTCATTGTTTGCAGCGAAACTTTCCTGTCTCGTAATATTCTGCTTCACTTTTGGAATGCATCGTTGGCCATCCCAATATGTCTTCGGCTGTGTCAGCACTTACCATCCAGTTAGAACAGATATTTAAATCTCTGGCAAAACTTTTCGAAAATTTGCATTTTGAGCTCATCTTTTTGCTGAATCGATGTGTTCTGTTTTGAATAATTCATGCCTTATTCAAGATCGCTCTCTTTCTTTACAAAACGAAGTTTTAGTTTCCTTGGAAGAAAGAATCAGCATTGTGTCATCTCGTATCTTATGTTGTTAATTCCAAACCGCTAATAATGAATCCTTTGTTCCTAGAGATCAGAATCGCATCAGGACGAATAAGTCCAGTGAGATGGCATCCTTGTTTTACATCACTTTATTTTAGGTATATCTGCTGAACTATTTTTATCAGTATGCAGTCCTTTTTTTGCCATTATAGATTTTAATTATTCGAATATCTTCCAAATATCTCAAACTGAGCTTACCAGGCGTGGCAAAACTTTTTCGAAAATTTGATAGATATAATCGATGTGTTGTTGAATTATTCATGCCATTCAAGATAATTCCTGAGGAAAAAACGATCTTCACATGGAAGAAAGAACGCATTTTGCTCATGTGTCAATCTCCCAACCGCTTCTGTCTTTGTTTAGAGATGACACTTCAGGACGAATTTATGGCTGGGCTTTATTTATTAGGTGCAATTATAATTTCCGTTTTTGAGAACCATTTTAAACGCAATGCTGCAGCAATACCAGGCGTGGTAGATAAGTATCAATTTGGAGTTCACTGATGTGCGAGGTAGGCAAAAACGTGGATTGACTGGGATAAACAAAACCACATACCCCCAAGAATAACTTTTTGGAAGAAATTTAATATTGTACTGGTGGCTGGATTGTCAGAGTATTATTAATTTAGAGCTCTTTAAAAACCATATTCAAGTCCTAACTTTGGTCGAGAAATGCCCTGCGCTCGTCAGTAGGAAAACGTTTTGTCTCTGGGACAATACAAAACCACATACGGCAAGAATAACATTTCTCTAATGAAAATCAAATCAAAACCTGCAGAGTTTTAGTCAATAGGTATCGAAGGGCTGCCTGATAAGTGGCAACAAGTCATCGCAAATAATGGTGATATATTATTAAGTAATATATAAATGGACTTTAGTTTTTAAATTTTATTCAAAAACTAAAGTAAGAGCTGCTTGATAAGTGGTAACATGTCATTGCAAATAATGAATAATATATAAATGTTCTTTAGTTTTTGAAGAATAAAGTTGATATAGAAATATAGAAATTGTGACTCAACCTATTAGATATTTTTATGAAGTTGGGTACAAAGTTACATTTGAACACAGTGATGACTAAATTTTACTATCTAATGTAAATATATAGTAACTTAGTTTGGCAAATCATAGAAAATGGAGTAATGGATAGCTGCTCGGATTGAGGAATCGGAGAGCAGAGTTCGAATTCTAGTCGAATCCATTACATTCACTTACGTGCTAATACCCTTGGAAAGAGTATGATCCTCCTCTTCTTCCCCTCTCCCCAGCTATGGGTACAGAACAGACCGGGTTCTGTAGCATTGGATGACAACTGGTCGAGTGCAAAAAGAAATGACAACCTATCTGCCTCATGTGTCGAAAGATACATGATCGACTAAGCGTGATGACACATAACTGACTGACTGCTTTTAATTGGGGTCAAACTGTCGATTTTCGTAACGGTCTGCTGTATATTATCACAAATGGTAAGCATTAAAATATAATTTCAATTATATTCATTCATTCAGTTAACACATATCACAATTGTAGTTTATAGTGACATTAATAATAGAATAAGGCAATGCCTCGCCCGTTCATTTTGTACCGGAATGTTGGAGTTACATCATCCTATGGGTGGATTTATTTTTGAAGTTTACTTCTTCTAAGTTTTGCCTAAAGAAGCAGGGCCTACAAATAGTTTGAATTCAGACTTTTCTTCTGCTAGACTGGTTAGCATCCAAGGCTATAATATTCAGTCTGTCCTGCTATTTTACCCACAGCTGGGGAAGAATGAATGGATTCATGCCTTTCCTAAAGGGTAGTTTGCCTATAACGTCCAGTCTGCCCTGTTATTTTATCCATAGTCGGAGGAGAATAGATGAATTCATGCCTTTCCCAAAGGTAGTAGAACGTAAGTGAATCTAATGAACTCGACTGGATTTCGAACTTAGAACTTCGATTCCTAAATCCTAGCCGCTAACAATCAATCCACCGTTGGCATTAATAATTCGTTTTAAGATAAAATAAATACATTCTGTTCGACAAGCCAAAGATAGATTGTAGAATACACTCTTTCAAAAGTCATGAAGAGTTTAGAATTCATTATATTCTGCTTGTTTAATATTTGTTTTTCTTTAATTAAAATTCGTAATATTAAGATAATTTTTTTTTATTATATCTGACATATAATTTATTGATTGGGGCTTTGCAAAGATAGATTAAAGTAAATAAATGATAGATTAGAATAAATAAATAAATAAAAACAAAAAATAAAAAAAAATATTAAAAAAAAAAAAAAAATAAGTAAATTTCCATCATGCCAATAGGTTGATTGGTAGAAATGAGAGAAAAAATACTTTTTACTTACGTCAGTTTTCTATATTTTGTTTATTTTCTGTTACGCTAAAACAAAGAGGTATATAACTCATATATATAACACTAACTTATATTTCCCTTTGTTCCTTATTGTGACTATTTTGTTTAAAGTTCGTATTTACTTGATTTCACATGGAAACTTGCAGATTTTTACACATATTTCAGTGAAATTTTAACTTTCAACAATTATAGTTTTTAATTAGATATATGAAAAAGATGACATCATTTTAAACTGATGACAGGAGGTTAAGTTAGCGCTGCCATGATTCGAACATTAAGTGATTCCCATTACACCATCGTCCTGCTGCTTAAAAATAACTTTCCTTTTACGTTAGTGAAAAGCGAAAGCGAGGAAAGCTGTAATGTTTTTTTGCCTATGTTTATCTATCTCTGTTACTTCTGCTTCATTTGTATCGCGTCAGTTATTTTTCAAGTTATGGGTTAAACTCATTTAAAAAAAGTACTTGCTTTAAAGTTTAAAACCTATCTACGCTTTTAATCTTTTACTTTACTTTTTACACTTTGAAATTTAGCAAAAACATTTTGGCAATTATTTTGCAAATAATACTTGAGTCTTTTTTAAATATCAGCTCTGATTATTTCCTTTCATTTTCCTTTATGTTTACAGTTGTTTTTGAAGGAATATTCTTGCTATGCTCGAAACTCTGTCCAGATGTCTTCATTTTCAACAAGCTTTTTTGACCGCTGCCCGATACACAGTAATCTGCCCCACGTTGTCTTATGAATGTGAAACACGGCTACCGCCTCAAATATATATATATATATATATATATATATATATATAGATTCACTCAATAGAATGCCCAGAGGTACTCATAATAAAGGCTTACTGACTAAGGTGTTTGGTACTAACGTAAGACGAGAAAGTAGAATGTGAAGATTATGAGAATATGGAAGATAGATTGACGCTAATCCTGAAGAGATTAAGGCATTAGTGTTTGGAGAAATATCCACTTGTCACTTTGAGGGAATTAGACAGAAGATAAGATAACTGATATCCATTAGACATGGCATGTGGAACTAGAACAGTCTACCCCAGTGAGCAAAATAAAGTGTTAAGTTCGACATTCCAACCACTTGAAGGCCGGAGTGTACAACGGCTGAAACGTTGTAATAAATATGGCGACAAAGATGAGGACAATAGTCTGAATAATGTAAAAAGTGTACATAATACCTCATCTCAGAAATATAGACAGATATTGACCATAGTTGTATGCGATGGATTGTGCAGACCCAACAGTAAGTCAAAGTGGCAAAGACAAATGTTCAGCTTGCTTTTATTAAAGCTTTCTCGTCCATTCAGTTTAGTCGTCAAAAGAAAGAGACATAAGCAGCTAGGATACGTTCTGTGGACGCTGCCAGGGAGCCTTCCTTATATAACTCGGTTAAAGCCATCAAAGTGATGATTTGGCGGAAGTGCCGCAAAGACTGTCGTCCACTTGCCGTTGTCGTTGGCAGTACGTTACTTGGTTGTCGTCTGGGAAGAAAAGAACCAATCTATTTGGCTGAAAACATTGAAACATCTGGCAATCAACAAGCCCCAGTAGAAATAAGAACGGACATAGTTGACAGTTGACAGCAAGAATCAGCAATGGTGGTTAGGTTTCATTGTTTCTGGTTTGTTAGCGTACAGGCGTTCCTTTACGCATTCCCCCTCGTTCACTTTAAATATCATAGGTTGTTCAATAGAGTAAACATATTAAAATTTGGTCTTATGAAACATTTCGTTCTTTGACAAAACAAGACATAAATGTCGACACTTTTTTTCCGAACATCTTATTTTGTATAGTATTTCTTTTATTTCAAATTTCGTGTCTTGTTATCGCAAGTGGTCAAAACGTTACTTTGTGACCGGTAGCAATTTGCGCATGTCTGAAATAAAGAATCGTCTAGAAGCCAACACGCGAATTCGAGAAAACCGTCTTAGCACGACAGCTGCTCTGCCTATTTAGCTATGGAGGTTAACAGCTGTAGAATTTCAAGTCTAATCATAGATATTCCTTTGTTCATTTTCTCTGAATTTCCGGCGATGTCATTTTTTTTATGTATGTTTAAATACACTAGTATGGTTAAGAATTATAATATCTTGGTATTTTTTATTTGGTGAAGCATTTTCAATCTACTCTTCTTACTAATGATGCCGTGATGCTGCATCAAAAATATCTCCAGTTATTTCTGGTCTTCACTGATTGGAAATGTTAACATGTATATAATATGAACAATTAGAATATCGGCGGAGAACGGAAAGCGTGACACTGAAACCTGAAAGCACATTGGAATTGTCATCCAAAAAGCTAAGCAAAGTATTAAGAAACAGAAAAATATCGCTTGAAACAAAGAAAAGAGTCAGTGATGTGTCACGCGTGATACACGCTTAGGCGATCATGTATCTTTCGATACATGACTTACGAAGCAGATTTTTTTCCGCAGTAAGTTGCGATTTCTGTCTGCGGTAGACAAGTTGCCATCAAACGCTATAGAACCCGGTCTGTCTTTCTATTTACCCATAGCTGGGGGGAAGAAGAGTATTCATACCTTTCCCAAGTGTATTAGCACGTAAGTGAATGTAATGGATTCGACTGGGATTCGAACTCGGCTCTCCGATTCCTCAATCCGAGCCGCTATCCATTACTCCGCCGTGCCTTCTAGAAAAGAGTAAAGAAAAGAAAAGAAAAGATTACTGAACTGTAATGTGATATCAGTCCTCTTATATGGCAGTGAATGCTGGGCAATCTTCTAACAGATGACCTGGAGAATAAAAGCAACAGAAATGTGGTTCTACAGAAGGATACTGAGAATACCATAGACGGACATGTGAGCAAAGACGAAATTTTAGAGAAAATGGAAACAAAAAGGGCACTTATACTTAACAGCGAGAAGAGACACTTGAAATTTCTCGGGTACATAATGAGAAAAGAGGGCTTGAAAAATTTGATACTCACAGGGCAGATCGAAAGCAAAAGGGATAAACGAAAACAAAGTATAAAATTCTTGGCAAGCTTGAGTGAATTGGATAGACGGGTAGGGCTTGGGAAAGATAGCAAAAGGTGAAAATTTATTAAGAGCTACAAAGGACAGGAAATTGTGGAGAGCCATGATCCCCAACGCCTTGAAGGGACACGGCACATAGAAAAAGAAGAATTAAGATGGACTATAGTAAATAGCAGTAACACAGATTTGCTTTCCCATAACCAGTTGGGCATATCCCCTAGGGGCTGCCGCAATGTTCAGCAGATGAGGTCGAGAGGTATTTTGGTCCTGTTGCTGCGTGCTTCGCTGAATGCCACTCTTACTTTGGTCCATCCCCGGTGAACCCGCTCTGCACCAATTCTTTGCCCTCCCACACTGTGCTTCAGTATTTGCAGGAACGTCGGTGAAAACCTGTCGAAGATCAGGCTTGAGTCCTCTCTGTCCTTGCTACGCTTGAGCAAGATTAAAGTCACCGGTAAACTTAATTTAAACAACACTCATTACAAAGTGTAAAAAAAAAGTGTAAACTCTTTATTCATAGTAGAGTGATTGATTAAGATCATGAATCCATACACAAAATACATTTGAATAAGTCTCCCCGTATAAGGAATTCTTACGCTGGGAGTAAGAGGTTGACTGGCGGTTGCAGTCATGGTTAAACAGCCCAGAGTTGTTCAACCGAAAGCAACTGATCGACCGAGTTCAAAATACGGCTTAGTGTACAGGTTTTTCGCTGACTGAGGTACCACGGTCATCTGGTAGGGAGAGTGTTGGTCTAGTAGCGGCGAGACCAGTTCGATCTTACTTCTGCCCTTTCAACGACTGCTTTTTTAGAGGTGCAAACCCCAACTGCACTGCTCTGATTGGCTAGTCAGTAATAATGCTTGACCAATGGTTTTGTGATTGGTGGTCCAGTCAAGACAATGGCCCTATGTTGTAATTATCGAAGCGAGAGACGTGAAGCTGCATTCCCAGCCTTTCTTTCATAGTCAACCAATCAAAAGTGTGGACTTTTATCACTCATGCCCACCATCAGTGGAACATTTTCCATGCTCCGGATTCTCAACCTCATTTGACCTAATGTGGCAATGACATACCTCGGCGACCCAAAAGGTCCAGAATCGCGTGTATGTTTTGCAAGGGAGTGTGGAGACGGTGAATCGACGAGCTTCGGACGGACGGTGAATCTGACAGAACTTTGTGTTAATGGTCGTGGTGGTGTCGCTTGTAGCCATTTTTATTGACTGTTTCTGGGCGCTCATTGGCTGAGTGTTGACTGGTTCAGGTGTATAAAAACATGGTATGCTCATTTAACAGGTGTTCAGATTTTCGTTCGGGACGGTGAGTGTTGTATTGGGGAACGAGGAAAGAAGTGTGGATTTGTTTTACCTAGTGAACCTATTGGACTCGTACAACCTTTCTTTTCCTGTGTGTGCTTCCAACCAATTGTTGTAACACTTGGTCATCAGAGATGTCCTCGTCACCTCCCTCTGAAAGTGTGCGATCCAAGCAAACCTGACATGTAAAGATTTACTTTGTGTCACTCATTTCAAGTTATAATACCTTTATCAAATTAAAATTCAAGTTCAACAAACAGACTGTACCTAACGACAAATCCCACCCAAGTTTACAATTTCACCTCTCAAACTAGACTCCATAATTGACACAGACCACAAAATTCAGGGTAATGCATTGTTTTAACATGAAAAATGTTTTTCTTTCTTTAGAAATAAAAAGTAGATCTCTAGTTAACCTTTGACACCAGTCATATGTCGTATTCCTTCCTTGTCCTTTTTGTCGTTAACTAATTGGTAAAAGACAAAACATCTCAAATTGAAAAAATCATGCACAAGAAATAATCAATTCTAGGTTCTCAAAAACCAAAATCATTTACATTATTTTTTTCACAATTTTTCAAAAGTTCATTTCTTTCCAATTAACGTTTTTAAAATTTTCTTTGCAGCTATATTTCAATATAGCTGAAAAGAAAATTTTAATCCATAATTTGGGATTTGGCAAAATTTGCTTTACCTGAACCCCGCACATTTGGATAATCTAAATTATTCTTAAATGAATACCTTTTTTCTTTTTCTGTTTGTCGAAAATGTTTTTATTTGTTTGTGCTTTTATTTTAAAATTCAATTATGACATTAAAATTCTAACATATTTTCCTTTAAAGTCAGCAAATCAAATCTTTTACAATTACTTTTTCATCATATTTTGTTTAAAGTAGTTCTTCAAAAGTTCGAAATCAAGGTTGTATTTCCATTGCTGATAATTATAAAAGTCCTGCTATTGCTGGGGATGTTTGTTTGTTCACCTCTAAGTGACATCATCTCCGCTTCTTCCATTTTGGGATTATCCTTATGTTTGTCAGCTTTATTCACCTTTCTGTATTATATTTGTACAATTTTATCGACTTGTTTCTTTTTCTTCAACCAAACGCTTATGAATCTGGTTGACACTATTATTACTGATAACATAATTCAAATTAATCTAGTATTACTATTACCAACGTAAGGGAATCTGCTGGTTGATTATCTTGAGAGTAAACTACATTAGCCATTCTCTAAAATTGTTAATTCTTTTATATTAACTTCTTTTAACGGTCCTGAGATTTTATGATTTTCTTGGGGGTTTGTATTAGGAAGTTTTATTATTAGAGGTTCCAAGTTTTCAGTCCACTTACAAGCTGAGACATTGATCAAGTGCAAGAAAGAATCTTTTATTTCAAATTCTTCTTCCGCCTGCTAATGATGTGGAATTATAATAGAGGCTCCATATGACGTACAACTCATAAGAATCTCGTGAGTTGTCAGTCAAGGAATTATCCTATTTGTTGACGATTTTTGCTACATACCTGAGTCAATTATAGTTCGTTTTTAATATACAGATACTGCTAATTAAGATAGCAATAAGAGCGGGCGAAATTCCTTTGACTCCAAAGCATACAGAAATATACAATTATGCAAATAAAATGATTAACTCTCTATGTATATAATGCTATACATAATGAAATGGACAAAGTCCGACAATTATTTAAGACATTTTTTTATGTTTATACGTTCTTTTTATAGATACAAATATTTAAGTAAATGCTCTGTTTATAATAAACAGTATTAACGACATTTAACGGCCTGAATGTCCAAGAAAGAAAATAAAAAATGTCTTAAATAATTGTGGGATAATAATAATGCATGACGTCATTTGTTTACATTTGGATACGCATTGAGCAGATATGAATGAATGAGAGAAAATCATAGAGAATTGTGTTTAAAAACAGTAAAATCGACTTTGCTAACTGGACGCTTTTCTGTGGCCCAATCGGTTAAGGCACGTCAAGCTATATGACAGTTCCGTATAGGATACAGGTTTGATTCCTGTCGAGGGACACATATTTTCTATGAAGATTTTTCGGACATTCATGCCGGTAAATATTGTCAATACTGTTTATTATAAACAGAGCATTTGTTTAAATATTTGTATCTATAAAAAGAACGTATAAACATAAAAATGTCTTAAATATAATATGTATACGACAGAGCATCTGATTGTCCATTCTCGCCAAAACCTTTTTGTATAATTTGATGAACTCCACTCTTTATATTTTCTAAAAAAAAATCCTAAGTGTGTGTTTTACCGGGCATTCTCCTTCCGGCCTAGATTTTTCTTTAATTACTCTTCGTAATTCCGCCAATGAGATCTCATCGTCTGTCGCCCAATCGTCTGAATCTTATGGAACAGATTTCCCCGAAACAGATTTGTCTATCTCTCCGTAATCGCTCATCACGTTATGTGATATAAGGTATACTGTCTACTTGGACGCCTTCATCTGAATCCGTCTTCGGAGGAGATTCAACCCATTTTGCTCTTTATCTGGTTCTTTAGCTTTTAGAGCATTCCACTTTTCTAATACGGTTAATTTTAGATGATTAGCATGTGTTCGTTTTGTAGCTCCACTTATCCGATCCCATATAATGAACGTGACTGGGCTATTTTTTTCTATTATCCTGCAATATGATCTCCAATTCATGTCCATTTTACCCTGTCTGGTATGTACCTTTTAATATACACGATCCCCGATGCAGCAATTTCCACTTCCCTCCTATTCGGATTCACCCTTTGATTTCTTTTCTTCTGGGCACGCTTAATTCTTCTCATGTTGTTGCTCAAGGATAAATTGGTGATGGCTCTCACACATGTATTTCCTCCTCGGTTTAAGGATGTAACCTGTAGGTAGAATCACCTCACGACCAAACCACATAAAATACGGTGAAAATGCTGAGGTTTCATTCATTGAGGACCTCACTGCAGCCAGATGCACACCCCAGTCCCTGCCTTTTTCCCTCTGCTACTTTTGACAAAATATCTCCCAAGAAGCGATGGAAGGTTGAACTTTAGCATTACTCTGAGGAGAAGTAGTAATATGTTGTATATGTAAATTATTTAAAATTTCCTTCATAACTTCTTTCACGTTTTATATACCATTATCAGTTACCAACCGTAAGGAAAAAATCCGGTTTGAATCAAATTGGCGACTGTCTTGGGTCTTTTACTTGCAACTGAGTACGCCTCAGGCCAATTGGTCAGCCAATTAATACAGCTAACTATACACATATTACCCCGTGAGGTTTTACCGTATGGGCCGGATATGTCCATGCTAATCTTTTCAAAATATAGGAAGGAATATCTGTTTCTTGCAATGGAGGTGTGTTTTGTTTATTGCTCCTCGATTGACAATTCACGCATATATTTATATACTTGTTAACTTCTTTGTATAGTCCCGGCCAGTAGTACTTCCTGCTTATAAGCTGATAGGTATTAACTACCCCATCTGATCATAACATCTGATCATGACATTCTCTCAGAAACGCGTCTTATAAATTTTGATATATTCTCAGCCTAACATGCACCCAAGTTTCCCTGTTTCGTGTTTTTTTTTGTTACTGCCTCTTGATACCAACCCTCGAGTCTGGGGTCTTCCCTTTGTCCCCCATTTAGCCATCTTAATCTATCGCCTTTTGTTGGGTCTTGGCTCTTCCCGCCCCAAGTATGTCGATTGGGAGTAATGTGAATAAGCTCTCGGATAGACTTCCACCTTTTTCCTCTCTTCTGCAGTACTGTATTTCTTGCTCCGTGACACTGGTAATTGTGGTTAAAATGGTTACTTTTGCTACATTTAAATTAATGTCACCATATCGTGCAGAGTTGGTGGTGATGACTACTCTTATCAGATTGGCTGTCACGATTGGACATTTACACCAGCGTCATTTTGATGGCGAGCCGTTTCCTCAATCGGTAATAATAATGACGATGTTGCTGTTGCTACAGCGTCTCGTTCACTCAATAATAATAATAATAATAATAATAATAATAATAGAGAATATTTTATCGAATACACAAATTCAAGACAATTTCTGTCATTTATTCGAACTATTTTGTTGTCCACCAGATGCAGCTACAAAGCTTTCATGGATTCGTCTATACAGCAAATGTTGATCAAACAAGATACATACCTTTTTGGAAGGCCACCTCTCCAGGTCAAGTATGTTAGAGACGTCAAGCGTCAACAATCTTTCCACTACCATTCGACAAGGTGACAAGGTTCCACTTTTAGGCAAGAGAGAGAGAGAGAGAGAGAGAGAGAGAGAGAGAGAGAGAGAATATATATATATATATATATATATATATATAAGTGAATGAACAATCTTTAAGCACTGCCTATAAATAACCCTAAAATTAGCCCTGAACAGAAGTAATGAGGATGGCCGGTTTCTTCAGTATGTACATCTATCGTCTGTCTGATATATATATATATATATATATATATATATATATATATATATATGTGTGTGTGTGTATCCCTCCAGCTATGGGTAAATAGCACGAAAGACTGTGTTCTATAGTCTTGGATGCCAACTAGTCTAGGAGAAGGGTAACTGTGAAAATCAAAACCTGCGTAGGGTCGTTTTTGGACCTTGTGGCACGTGGTGCAACAGGTCTCTGTATTCTTCAAAATGTCTCGTTGGTTCTGAAGCAAAGCCACTCACAACTATAATCAAATCATATGTGATGCTGTCTGGGCTGTCGGTTCCTAGGAACTGAGGTACTTGACCCTCGTATGTCGAATACCACGGACAGTACACACACACACACACACACATATATATATATGTATATATATATATATATATATATATATATATATATATATATGTATATATATATGTGTGCGTGTGTGTGCCTTCGTATTTGAAAAATAATATATATATATATATATATATATATAGTCTTAAGGTGTGCAATATTTATGGGATAAAGTGCTCAATATCAGAGATAGAGTGTATGTAAAATAAAAGTGAATACTGTGTTATAAATGTAGCGAAAGTACTCTGCTGTTTATCAGGAGCTGAATATGAAGAAATATATATATATATATATATATATATATATATATATATAATTTCAAATTTGTTATATTTATGACAGAAAATTGCGCAATGTTTGGGATAAAGAATTTGTAGCTTGTCAGTTTCATGCCTTACGCAAGCAGGACTTTTTATCACTAAACCGTTATTATCTCTAAAAAAATTCTTGTACACTCCGGCCTTCTTCAGGTGATTAAAATTTCGAAGTGAACCCTTTATTTCGTCCACCGGGGTAGCTTGACCTAGTTCCAAGTACCATGATTCTTCTGGATGTCTCAGTTATCTCCTTTAACTCAACTATGTCTACTGCAGTGGTGAACAAAAACTTGAAGAGTTGAGTTAAAGGGAGATAACTGACAGATCCACAAGAGACATGACACGTGGAACTAGAACAATCTACCCCGGTGGACGAAATAAAGGGTTCAGTTTGAAATTCCAATCACCTGAAGAAGGCTGGCGCGTACAATGGCTGAAACGTCATGAATATGGCAACAGAGATGAAGACAATATTCCGATCAATGTAAATAATGTAAATAATTACAATACCTTGTCTCAGAAATATAGACAGATATTAATCTAAAACTGTATTTTGGATTTAAATAACCTGCAAAATGGTTGATATGCCGTAGAAAATGAATCAATCAATCAATGAAAAGCAATAATCAGATCCGCTAATCTTTTATATAAATGCTACTGAGGCTTATGGGAAAAATGAGAAAACAGGTGTTTGTGGACAAAACTAACATGCACATAAAACAGTACAAGATTCAACAGAAGTGTCATATGATTCAACTCACTGTATAATAACATATATAGGCAAATATATGTAAAATATTCAGCAAAAGGATTGACAAGCACTTCCAAAGCATCAAAACAACTGTTCAAAATGTTCAACAGAAATACTTTAAAACCTTACCGAAAACATACTCTACTTATAATAAGAAAACACAACAGAAAAATCATCAATACCTCCAAAATACAGCTGCAAGCTCAACTTTAACAGTAGAATTAAATCAGAATGCCCACTAAACGGTAACTGTCTACAAACCAGCATAATATATAAACGTACTGTAAGATAAAGAATGAACCATAAAAGATAACAAAAGAAAAATCGGTATCGGAATATAAGAGGGTTCATGGAAACAGAGAAGATATACGCAAAACATTGTTCAAAATAAAAAAGGGAAAAAAAAACAAAAACAAAAGAAAGACACACACGAAAAATAATTCCAACTCAGAACAAAGTAACCACTGTCGATCTGAACACTCTATTTCGCTCACTAGGGTAGACTGTTCTAGTTCCACGTGCCATGTTTAATTGATGTCAGTTATCGCTTATCTTCTGTTAATTACCCTCTCCAAGTTCTCTACTGCCTTAACCGGGTATTGAACCCTTTGGGTCCTGTCACTAACCAACGCCTTTATCCACTGTGCCATGTGTCCTTGGGGACAGCTGTGTACACATTTCTGGATATTATAAACCTAATGTCTCAGCAACCATTTTTGCTGTTATCATTGTATGTTTTTAGCAGAGCTCATATTGCGATTTTTGTTGTTATTATCGCTTTTTCTCTGGCACTGTATTCATTTCTATGCTTGGTCGGCTCAGGAGATTTTTGTGGCATAGCATATCTGCTGATTCCTTAAGTTTACAAATTTTCTGATTCTGCAGAAGGCGGTGATCTCCCTTTTATCTCCATATGTGCTCAGCCACACCTGATTTTTCCAATTCCGTTCGTGTTACAGCTTTCTGGTGTTCTTGAAGCCTTACCTTAAGGGGGCGGCCTGTCAAACAATTTCTGCGACCACATCACTCCTTACATCTGGCCATCTAACTGAGTGTTTTCTGAGTGTTGTCCTCCTCTTGTACCCGCCTATCCCAGTTTTTTTAGGGCTGCTGCCATGTACCCAGGGTAGTTGTTACGTTGTAGGGTACTACTTATACTAACCAATTCTTTATCTTATGTCTCTAAGTCGACACTTATGACTTTTGCTCGGTGTTGTAAGCAGCGAACGATCCCTTTCTGTACGCTGTATGGACGGTGAGAGTGGAAATTGAGGTACTGTCCAGTGAAGGTCGGTTCACGGTATACGGATATCTTGAACCCATGCCCTGTTCGAGGTTTTAGAACATCCAGGAATGGGAGCGTGTTGTTACTCTCTTTCTCCATCGTGAACTGTATCGAAGATCTTATTGAGTTCACATGGTCCAGTAGAACCTGAGCATCTTCCTGGCGTGGCATCTTGATAACTGACATCCATTAAACATGGTACGTGGAACTAGAACAGTCTATCCCAGTGAGCTTAATAGAGGGTTCAGTTCGACATTCCAACCACCTGAAAAAGGCCGGAGCGTACAACGGCCGAAACGTTGTAATAAATATGGCGACAAAATGAGGACAATAGTCCGAATAATATAAATAGTGTACATAATACCACATCTCAGAAGTATAGACAGATAGAGAAGATGGCTGAAGGAATCCGCGCATATCTTACACTATGAAACCTGCTCAGTAGGCCTAGCATAGATATAAATAACATTAATTACAAAAGAGAGAATGTGCACAAAAACTATATTAACTAATAACACTGGAACAAAAAAGACTGCAGTGGCAAAACGAAATAGAAGCGGCAATGAAGAACCACAAGCTTGACAGCAAAGAAGCAACAGCAGCTGCATGGGAAGCAAGAATAACATAAATTTGTTGTAGCTTCAGGATTGTCCCACGCGTGTAAAACGCAGGTTATTGAATTTGGTGGCAATTCAATTTCTGGGTGGGGTTGTATGAAGTGGCCGTCACTCAGTGGAAAGGACATCAGCAATAAGAAAGCAGATAACCAAGAAGAGATATCCCTAAACATGGACAGTGTGATCAGAACAGTCAATGTCCATAGATTGAATAAAGTGTTTGATTCGAAATTTTCAGACGATGACACGGATCAGCTGACACCTGAAGTGTTTATTTTTCAACGCGACCACGTCGCTACCAAATACATAAATAGGTTTGCTAAGCGTAGCTTAGATGTGACCCAAGGTTGAAAGCGTGGAGCACTCAGTGAGGATCGAACCCACAGATGACACCTGAAGTCCGCAGGACACAACGGCCGAAACATTGTGATAATAACAGTAAAGATTAATTAATTTAGATAATTGATAACTATATGTATGCATATACCTATATGTGTATGTATTGATAGATATTTATTCGTATGTAAGAGCATTTATTGATTTATCTCATAGGTTCCCTTCCTAACGCAGGCGCATAGAGAGAAAGCGAGATAGATAGATAGATAGATAGATAGATAGAGAGAGAGAGAGAGAGAGAGAGAGAGAGAGAGAGAGAGAGAGAGAGACGCGCGCAACAAATTATATATTCAAGATTTACCATAATGTGAGAACAGATGTAACCGTCTTCATCGTTGTGACTGTCTTCTCTTGCTGTTTCAGTTGGACAGGCCTTGAAAGAAAAAGAAAAAAAGAAATCGTCTTATCACGGTCATAATGGTAACAAAGCATAACTTAAATTATAGTAATAGTAAACGCCAATAACAATACAAAATACAATATTATTATATTATAATGTGCCTCTTGGTTCCTTGGGGGAACATAGGGCTGCAAACACCTTTCCAACGGACGCCTTTCTGGGTGATGACCGTCAGCTCGGCTCATGTCGTGCCAGCTGCCTTTACCTCTGCATCAACACTTTTGCGATATGTCTGTTTTGGTCGGCCCACTTTTCGCTTCCCTTGTGGATTCCATCAAGGGCCTGTCTTGGGATACTGGAAGCAGGCTTGCGGTGTGTGTGGCCGATCCATCCCCATTTCCGTTTCTTTCTTGCCTCTTGATTCCTTGGGGGACATAGGGCTACAACAACACCTCTCTAACAGACACGGTTCCGGACGATCCTCTTCAGCTTGGCCAATGTCGTGCTGGCTGCCTTCACCTCTGTGTCAATACTTCTGCGCCAAGTCTGTTTTGGTCGGCCCACTTATTGCTTCCCTTGTGGATTCCAGTCAAGGGCCTGTCTGGTGACACTAGAAGCAGGCGTGTAGAGTGTGTGGCCGATCCATCCCCATTTCCGTTTCTCTTTTGCTTCTTGATTCCTTGAGGAACATAGGGCTACGACAACACCCCAACGGACGCGGTTCCGGGTGATCCTCTTCGGTCGGTTCGGCTCATGTCAAGCCGGCTGTCTTCACCTCTGCGTCAACACTCCTGCGCCAAGTCTGTTTTGGTCGACCCACTTTTCGCTTCCCTTGTGAATTCCAGTCAAGAGCCTGTTGAGTAACACTAGATTCAGACTTGCAGAGTGTGTGGCCAATCCATCCCCATTTCCGTTTCTTGATGTCAATCTCTTGTATGGTCCTGTCCCACAGTTGGTCATCGGGAACGACTTAAGGTCATCTGATATTAAGGATGTTCCTTAAGACATCGCTTGGTAAATGTCTGAAGTTTGTGGGTGTTGGTATTGGTTACCCGCCAGGTTTCTGAGCCGTAAAATAGGACCGACTTACCGCTGGTGTTGAATATCCGGATCTTGTTGCAAAGTGAGGGGGCTGTTGATCACCAGAGTGTTGAAAGCGTGTCGGACTTAAAATACAATATCGTGTTTTCTAATCCAACATTACTTCTAAATATAAACGTTTTTGGGAAGCGTTTTCTAATCCAACATTGCTTCTAAATACGGACGATTCTGGGAAGTGTTTTGACGGAGGACGGTAAGTGCGACGCTGAGATGCGAAGACGTATCGGGATGGACAAAGACGCATTCCAAAAGCTGAGCAGAATATTGCGAAACAGGAGGATTTCCTTGGTAACGAATAAAAGAGTACTGAGCTGCTACGTGACATCTGTCTTCCTTTAAGGCAGCGACAAGTGGACGGTCTCCTCAAAGATGAAAACGAGACTCGAAGCAACGGAGGTATGGCTCTACAGAAGGATGCTAAGGATATTATGGACCTGTTAGCAACGATGACGTTTTGGAGAGGATGTAAACAAGAAAGAAGCTTATACTTAACATCAAGAAGAGGCAGATTAAATTTCTGGGACATGTAATGAGAAAGGAGGCCTGGAGAATCTGATACTCACAGGTCGAACAGAGGGAAAGAGAGACAAGGGAAAGCAACGCATGACATGCCTGGCGGGCTTAAGCAAATGGATGACAGAACGTGGTCCGGGGGCGGGGAGGAGGAGGAAGGAAACTTATTGAGAGCTACAAGGGATAGATGAGAAGTGGAGAGTCGTGATCGCCTACGTCCTGAAGGGACATGGCACATAAAAAGAAAGAAAAAGTCGGTACATGTGTTTGAGTTGCCATCCCTATTTTCTTAAACAGTGAAATTAATGCCAACCGGCCTAGAAAGAAAAGTCCCACAAAAGAAGAACGTGCCTCCCGACATGAATTAAAAATGTGTTTCCTTTTCCCATCAGAGAAACCATTTTTCCCTATGCGTATCTAGCCGAACTTTGTGATTCATATATGATTTGCTGAAAAGTTCTCGGCTCAATCCATTTGTGAAAATCTGACTAAACAAACAAACATTAAATTTTCTTTTTTCTAAGGGCTTCTTGATTGGGTCATGAAATTTTCAGCATACGTTTATTTACAACAGTATGTATATATATACACATATTTTAAAGAATTTTGACAAATGGAAAGCGACTTAGTGAAAAGAGATTTGATTACGTGTTTCTAGTTGGGACTTTTTTGAATTTCTATTTGCTAGTTTTATTTTCTTACACAAATCTTAAACGTATTAATTTTTAAATACATGTTTTCTTTTTTTATTATTTCTCAATACTATAAACGCTATTTTAGTATGTACACTAACAAAACAAAAAGAACATGGGTGTTCACTCAAATATTTATACTCACTAAAAGTAAAGTTTAAAGAAATAAAGTAGTAATAAAGTAGTAATAATAAAATAGAAATAATAACCTAGTAATAAAGTAGTAATAATAAAGTAGTAATAATAACGTAGTGATATTAATGTAGTAATAAAGTAGTAATAATAAATTTGTAATAATAAAGTAGTTATATAGTAATAGTAAAAAAAAAACTTACGAAAATATATTCAGATTATAAATTGGGTGACAACCTATTTTTTCTTCCCATTAGTAATTTATCAATAATGTGTTTCGGATTATTTGACTTGAAGTTGACGTATTTTAGTTCATAATTTGTTTTTATGTAAAGTTTCAGAGACGTCATTCAAACTTAATTTAACATCAAAATATTCGGAGGTTTTCAAATCTGTATCAACCGTTAAAACTTTCAGCCACGGCTTGTTCATATATATATATATATATATATATATATATATATATATATATATATATATGAACAATATATATCTATACACATACAGGTAAGATGAGAACGAATAGACTGCCGATCTATGGGTCATGACCCGTTTATGGAAAATAATTTCTTTATTTTTGCTTCTTCGCTAAGTTTAAATCTAACGTAGGTCATATTGAATTGGTTGATCTGAGAAAAGCTCACAAACCTTATAACCCCCGTCACTTTTTCCGTAAAAAGAGGTTTTAATTAGCTTTTAAATTTAAATAAATCCTTCACTCACCAGTAATTTACAATCGCCTAATGAGATACATTGATACGCATGGAATCATGACTGCAATTATGTAGCGATTTTGACATGTTTTCGGTGTAATATCCTTATATATATATATATATATATATATATATATATATATTAGGATTGATGTGAGTTTGTGACGCTGGGTTTCACGCTTTTGCGATCGTCAGAAAAGTGTGAAACCCAGGGTCGCAAACATTAATCCAACTAAATATGTGAGCTCTATCACTGATATTGAGCGCTTTCCAATAAGTACAGGGCATATATAATACATAAATAATATATATAATAAATTGCATATATATATATATATATATATAATTATATATATATATATGCCTGTGAGTATGTAGAAACGCCTGTCCAAGATGCTAGCATATTTTTAGTGTTAATTGCCGATACTAAATCTTAATGAAAGTCCATGCTGAGTAGGTAAATACAAACAAAGTGGCCACTTGAGCTTATACTAAGTTAAAACTTATACCTTAAAAAACTCAGATTTACATTTTAATTCGCTTCATTCACTTGTGTGTCCATAAATATATCAACTCAAGTGACTCTCGTTTGTGGTTGTCTGGTTAGTCCTGGTTTATGGGTGGGACTCGAATTCCTTTGATAGAACCGGTAAGAAAAGTAGGTTGATTAAGTAAAGCAGTTCTTCCACACCCGACCATCATTCCCGTTCCAATCGAGATATCGTCGTTCGCTTTCGCCATGGAAATCAAAAGAATTCACCTCAAAGTTACCGTAATTGTATTAAAGCACCATTGAAACGATGTCAGTCTACTCTGTCCATATTGTGTCAAGCTCACTGCTACACACACTACCATACTGACCAGCTACCTTCTATGCGGTTTACCAATTTTGTTATCCCATTCTTATCACCTCCTCCTCCTCCCTGTATACTAGAATGTCAGTTAAACATCGTATAGTCAAAAGTTCTATGGCCGTTACTTGACTCTCTAAATTATCTGAATGTTTATTCCTCGTAATAACTGGAAATCAGAATCAGAACCAGTTTGTTTTTTGTACTTTTTTGTACTTTTGTTTGTTTTTCTTGTTTTGTGACGTCCAGTGGCCGTTAAAAATTAAGTACAACTCAAGACTTCAATGTTTAATAAAACTATTTAATTACAACCGCAAATAAATACTATACAAGAACAAAGAAGTAAAAGTCAATAAAATATAATTAACTAGTTCAGTGAATACCTTGTTAGTAGCGAAGCTTGGCTTAACCTCCGGTAAATCCTAAATCAAATCCTAAATCATCGATACACAATAATTCACACTAATTCGACTGGATAGTTCCACTCAATAGTCACTAAATAATCACTCCAGTCAGTAGCCTGACACCGCTATTTATACACCTAACGGAAAACATATTCATAAGTCCAGAGTGTTACGCTCGAACCTCGGTGTCGGTAGTTACTCATTTTCTTCCTGTATGATAACTTTTTTTGTTCGTTTTTTTTTTTTTTTAAATAGGAGTAGGCTTTCCTATCGCCCGGCCCATACTCCTCCCCTTTCTCTTGAGTAGAGGCTTATACCTTGTTTCCTGTTTAGGAAAGGGTTCCCGGCTCGTTTCCTTTTCTCAGGCCTTAATAGTGGTGCTGTCATGAATTTTTTGTTATATGTGAAGATGGTGGCAACGTCTCTTCATACAGAGAATAACAGATTGGCAGTTCTCTGGTTGCTGTTCCCGACTGGTATTTATGAGCCTGAACTCTTGTGTAGCAGTTGCTCTGATCAACGGTTACATAAGATCGGGCAGTGCCATGTCACGCATAGATAGGTATCGCTGCACGCACGTCCGGTGGGCAACCCCGAGGCCACACTATGTTGCAGTCTACGCCAGTTCCCTTTCTACACATATTACATTAGACGACCAACCGTTACTACTACACCATGACGATAAGATACCAAAATATAAATCTAAACCAGTTCAACAAAAACAGCTAAACCCCTTAACCTTTCTTTCTCCAACATTCGTTGTATTTGTACCATCTTTTGCAGTGTGGAATCGGTTCACTTCGAAAAGTCTCCGGACATCCTAGCTCTCTGCGAAACTAATTTTAATTCTTCAATTCCATACTCTGATTTCTCGATTTCTGGCTATCTTGCTCTCTTTATGAAGGACGTTAATTTCCGCATGCATGGCCTGGGATTTTATGTCCGTGAACAACGGCCGATTGTTATGGAACTCTCTCTTGAATCTCCATACCACTTGTAATGTGTCTCCGTCTGCCTCTACTTAACTCAGCTATCTCTTCTTTCTGTATCGTTCCCCTTCCTCTCATGACTGTTACATGCTAGATACTATTTCTGATAATATAGACAAGGCCATCTCCCTACACCTGTCTGCAAATATATTTGTGTTTAGTGACTTTAGTGCTCACAATGCCAGATGGCTTAAACACTCTGTAATGCAGACCCTTAATTTCTCAAACACTTAATCTCTCACACAAGTGGTGGACTTCACGCGTTTTCCCAGTAACCCTGATGGACACGCTTCTCTTAGATCTCTTTTTTTAACTTTACCCCTGACTCATGACATACTATGCATCTCTGCCCTCTTGGCAACTCTGATCATACAGTAGTGTCTGTAAACATCTCTTTCCGCTCCTCTACCAGCCAAGAAACTCTTATCAACAGAATATTTTTCTATTATCAACATGTTGATTGGGACTCGTTCCGTGACTTTCTTCACGACATCCCCTGGAATGCGGTTTTAAATAATATTGTTTCTAAATGCGCGTCAGAGGTCTCCTCCTGGGTGAAAGCCGGCATCGATGCTTTCATCCCAGCAAGGAAATACCAAGTTAAACGGCCTTCATATCTTTGGTTCTCATATGTATACAAGGATGCTACAGCTCACAGGAATCACTTCTTTCAGCTGTAACAGAGCGACACGTCTGATTGCAACATACGTTTCTTTGTCTCAGCTCGTAACAAGTGCAAGCTTGTTCTCAAAGAAGCGAATTACTATTTGCTGATAAAATGAAACAACGTATAGCATCTCGCAAGTTCGGTTCTAGAGATTATCGGCGGCTCTGCAAGAGGGTGCGGAACAATAACAAATCCTCAATCCTTTCTCTATTCAATCAATCTGACATCTACAACAGATAAGATTGAATGCTTTGCTCGGACATTCTCTTCCAACTCAACACTCGACTCAGTTGGAATACCCACACCTGATTTCCCTCCTAGAACCGAGATTCTGCTGAGTGATACGTACATAACTCCGTCACAGATTTCGGACATTATTTCTAAATTAGGCTCCCATAAGGCAAACAGAGATGACAGGATCCCAGCTATCGTTCTAAAAAAAGTGCGCCCGAGCTGGCTCCGGCCCTCTCCACACTCTACAACTATTGCCTCGCTGCTTCCTGCTTTCTAGATTGTTGAACGTTCTCTTCTTTAGTTCCTGCTTTTAAGAACTCTGGAGAACATTCTGATTCCTATTAATCTCCTGCCACTTTCGGCAATGTATTCCAGGCTTTAATTGATGCTGAAGTGGTTAAGCATCTTATATCTCATCTTACCTTTTACATAAGCCCCAAGACTACAGTATTACCAGATGTGTGTTTGATCTAATCCAATCCTTCCTATCAAATCGTGAAATGAAAGTCGTTTTGAACGGTGTCGCTTCCAGATCCTTTCACACGCCGCGGTTGTCCCCCAAGACTCAATCCTGTGTCCTACGCTGTTTCTGGTATTCATCAATGATCTCCCTGATGTCATCAGTTCTCCAGTAGGCATTTATGCTGATATCACTACCATATACTCCTGTCTCAATAGCAAATCCGTCAGTTAACAAAGCCAACCTGGCTCTTGAAAAGGACCTTCAATTGGCGTTTTACTGGGGCAGGAAATGGCTCGTAAATTTGAATGCCTCCAAAACGCAACTGCTCTCATTTAACCACCATAGAGATACTTTGCTGTCTACCATCAGCATGTTCTCAACTGACTTGAAGTGGATCTCCTACATCGAATCAATAGCTGCATCTACTGCAAGGAAAGCTGAGTCACTGTGTCGTGCGAGAATTTTTTCTCGTCAGATTCCATCTTGAACATTTACAAAACTACCATTTGTCTATGCATCGAATATTGTTGCCATATCTAGTCAAGTGCTCCTGCTAGTCATCTCGAGGTTCTTGACAAAATCCAAAGAAGGATCTGCAATGTAATCAATCCTTCAGTCACTTTCTCACACGTCCTATGGCTTCCCTCTGTCTTTTCTGCAAATATTTTCATGGCTACTGCTTTGACGAGCTTTTTTCCCTGGTGCCCGGACTATGTATGTTTAAGCGTGCTACTAGATTGGCATCTAGGTCTCACTATTTTATCTGTTGAATTAGGCAAATATAAACGCCACTTCTACTCCAACAATTTCTTTTCTCGTACTTCTCGGCATTGGAACTCTCTTCTGTTTCCTTGCAACACCAATCGCCATCTTCAATCTTCTTGAACCCCGTTCAGCTTTTATCCTCTCCTCGCTTTTTCGTATATCCAGTCTTTTCTTTATCCTTCACTCTCTGTAAACCTCTGCGTAGTAGTGCCATTCCTGCCTTGCGTAGTGTGAAATGATTAAAAAGCAAAAACTAAAAAAAAACAACAAAAAACAAAAAACAAACCAGAATCCTTTTGTTAACCAGTATTGTTTTAAATAAAAATAAGGCCGTCATCTCTATAGAATAAGTTGTTTTCTTTGTCATTATTTTAGTTAGAAAATATAAATAGTCACGCACGCTCACAAATATATGCACCATCGTAAGAACCCAACGGAATGTCAACGTTTGTATCATTTAAACAGTTTTTTTTTACCCAAATGGTATTATATTATATCGATGTACAGTATTTTTTTGATAATCTGCACTTGTAGATCAGTAACATCTACATATTTTTTGTAAAGTTATCTAATGTTTCATTATATACAGGGGGTAAACGTATTTGATATATTCTAAGAATGAGCCGTTTTTACGATTTTATAATTTCTTGAACCATACATACACTTGCAGAAGCTTCGCCATTGGTTTACCGTGATGGCAACTTTCAGCATGTCACACATTTTTTGATCTCCTCCAGTTGTGTTTTTGAAAGGTTCAATAATTTTTATTCCGGTTTGTTTTAAAAGTCTGATTTGTGGTCCTTTAATATACAAAACAGCTCTTTAAGTTATAACTTTTCCACTAAATTATAAATCTTTAATTTTCTAGAAATTTCGTTGGCTACTGCATTAATTTTGTTAATCTAATTTTCAGAAGCTTTTTTTTTTGGTAAAATGTTGCTATTTTGTTATTTTTTATGTTCTATCCGGATTAACTTTTCTTGATTTGTCTCCAGTCACAAAGACTTTATTTGAGCTTTTCATAAATTTAATATCAGCCTGAAATCTTTTTGGAAATAGTTATTTATTTTTCTAAATTTGATATTTTTTTTTAAACATACTGATCATATCTTTTTTCGAAATCCGCTAATTTCGTCATCGGGGATGGACATTTATAAGCGCGAATGTAAAAAAATAATAATCGTATACTTTGTTAATATTTATTTATATCCATTTATAAATAATACTGTCTTGCATCGCATCCTTGTTAAGAAATCTTCCAATTTGGCAAACTATCTGATCAAATATTCATATTTGTTGGGAATCGGGATATTTTTAGGGGATATTTAAATTAAACTACATCCATATTGTTATGGTAGCATACTGACAGTTAACTGCTTATTTATTAAAAAGATTCGCCTGCTTATTAATAGGTAGAAGCTAAAATCCATTTAATCCTTTGAGCCCTAACCACTGCTTTACCGGTGGTAGAGAAAATGACGTAATGTCTAGCGACCGGTTTAACAGTGGTTGAGAAAAATGATTTAATGCTCAGCTATTGGTTGAATTGTGGATAAACACTTGTAACTATTTTTATATCTACCGCGAAACATACATACCAATTATTTGCGTTATTTTGACTCAAAGAGCTCAGGCAGAAGGATTAAAATTGTTCAAGAACGCAGGGCTCAAAAGGTTAAAATATTTTCATTTCAAATATTTAATATTCATTTAAAAAGACAATGCTAAACTAATGTAAAAAACGTTTATAAAAAGTGCTTAATACTGAGTTGAGTTAAATAAACAAAATTATCACATAAATATCTTAGCATCTGACGTTTCAAACTCACGCACAGCCATCGTCAGGCTAGGTTTTTTTCACAGAACCTTTGGTAATAGATCCAAAGAGAAAAAAATATTAAAAACCCCTGCTACGCAAAAGCTTCGGAAGGGGGGGTATGGGAACTTACCCATAATAATAATGGACCATTCCTGACATTATAAATACTGCGCCTCTCAAGAGGTATGAGGATATTGTAAGACGAGGAGAGATAATTGAGAGCATAGTGTAAGGACATTGGAATAGTGATACTTGTCGAGACAACATAGTTCACTCTAACCAAATCTGATAGTCATTACTAATACTTCTACTTCTTTGTATTATATTTCTATTGTAATATATCTTTGTATTCCATACCTGTGTTCGTGTTATTCTTTCATTGGTTCTAACCTTGGACCATCACCGTGGTACAAGGAACTTGGACCATAACAATAATGTAAAAAACAGTTTGGCTTATCCCATCAAAGAGGAAAGTTCATCGGAACAGTGAAAGTAGTTATAGTAAAGGCAAGAGGAAGCTATGTTACGGCAGAAGCAAAATAACTGAAGTCGAAATGCCAGGTCAGGACCAATAACATTGCAGATTTCTTCATTGGAGTTTATCAAGAATATCTAAATAAGCACCAGAAATGTCCAAAGCCATGACAAATGACAGACTTATAAATATTTAAGATAGATTTTGTCGAGAAAAATTGTCTCGAACGAACCAAGTTTCTTAGCAACAAACCTAGCAATTGATTCAATAAATTTTTCCACTTCGTGTCATCGGAAAACGCAAGTCCAAGAAGGCGCAATGAGTTCCTCTCCTGGTGGATAGCTTCAGTCAAAAAAAAAAAAAAATTCTCTAGGACGATTAAAAGACAGTAGTTTCACTTTGAAGGCGTTAGAATTAACAAGCCGTTTCTTGCACCAAATAACAACAATTAATATTTATTCTTTAATGGCAGTACACGTGAAAATTTCACGCTTTTTCTGTTTTTCTGATAAATCATATATTTTTTATGATTGAATAAGCTCCTTGCAAGATCTCTGACAAAAAATACTCATGGAACATGCACCCACTGCATCGTTAAATATTTGAACTTCACGACTTTAACAAAATATTGCATAACAATAAATATGAATACGGGTCATTATTTAAAGAAGTAAGGGGATACAAATGAAAAGATTGAAATTTGGTAAGGTTTTTCCATTTCACTGACACAGACGTTAGACACATAAAAGCGTTATTGTCTCATCTATCTATCTATCTATCTATCTATCTATCTATCTATCTATCTATCTCAGCCTGTTCATATCTATCTATCTATCTATCTATCTATCTATCTATCTATCTATCTATCTCGGCCATGTGTATGAAGTCGCAAGTTATCGTGATCGAGTGCTTGGGACAAATGGCGTTGTCCAAATTGCAGACTAGGCGCCCTCTCCCGGAATCTCTAACTAAGTTCCGCTCAGAATAGTTGCCGTATAAACCGCGGAAAGGTTCGGCGGGTGTAGTGTCAAAAACGAACTTGAGCAGTGTCTGTGACAGGGATGAATAGTCGTCCTAGCAGACCGGTGTGTTCGGAAAACGAAAGTAAACTAACGAGTTATCTATCTATCTATCTATCTATCTATCTATCTCGGCCTGTTCATCTATCTATCTATCTATCTATCTATCTATCTATCTATCTATCTCGGCCTATCTATCTATCTATCTATCTATCTATCTATGTGATGTCTCAAATTTGTGTACACACTTTTACAAGTGTATAATATCGTACTTGTTCACCTCTTTAGACTTTTTCTTGTAGAGATACTTAAATGATGAAATCAATGCTACAAAGCCAATAAAAATCGCTGAAATTTGCCATAGAGCAAGAATGCGACCAAATACTTATCTTAATGTTGATTGCTGCTTGTGATTCCATTGCGTTCGGTTGTCAGCAATGGCTGGGTCATAACATACTTGAAACCATCCGATGACAATATTTTAAGAGCATGCGCCTATAATAAATACTGTCTCCATATGCATTATTTAGATTAGATATAGTTTGTTCTAGTTGCTTGAAATATTTCTTGAGAAAACTTCAAAATGTCTCTCCATTTTTGAGACTTCCGGTCTATTGCGTAGGAAGAAAGGTTTGTAACGTTTTTTAAAGACAATATTTCGATATTTGTACATGGATTTATTCAACTACATATGTTCCATTTTGTTCCATTACTTCTCGTTGTCTTTGAAGCGGTTTTAAAATTTCATCTTCCTAAAATTTGGTATCTTTTTGGGAGATGAACTGCTCCAAGTGATTCTTACCGACATCCAGAATTGAATTTCTTTCCATTAAGATCATTGTTTTAGGGATCAAATTAAGCGGTAATACGAAGTTGCAAGGTCAGTGGGAGTGTGGCGTGACTAGTAGGATATCTCAGTGAAGTTGTACCAGTTTCTACCGGATCTACTAAAAGACGTAAGGTCTGGAGTTGTTCTGATGAAAGACGGCCAGTTCCGGAAACTTTTCATCTGGTTTCTGCCATTAATCGGCCCTACTGAGAACGGTGATTGGCTGTATTGAAAGTCGGTTTTTGTCGTAGGTCTTTCTTCTTTCCTTATGATGCAAACCGGCTTTTCTTTTTCACCAGGACCTTTTCCCAATCCACATTATTTAAAACAATCAATTCGTCGCCGTCTGTAATCGTTCTTTTTAAAAAAAATGGCCCGTTTTTGTTACGTTTTGCTTTTAAATCTCATATGAAAATGCGGCCTAGTCATTAGTTTCCTCTGAATTCGTGAGACACTAAAACATGGTAGTAATTCACATATCCAATTCGTTTTAAATACCTTACAACGCTGACATGACATAGGTGGAGTATCTCTGCGATGTCCCGTGTCGTGTGACTTGGATTATTTTAATTATTTTTCAGCATGGTTTACTTTTAATGATTTTCCTCATGCAGTGTTAGACATGTTCGTAAACAAAATTGATCCCATCAAGATTCCATATTGGTTAACGAACAATCGTATCCTAAGTTCTTTAATTTTTACAAAACTCTATCTGTATTTTCTATCTTTGATTTAATGTCTTTCTTCGGTTTTATTTCATCTTTTTCTATGTGCCGTGTCCCTTCAGGACGTTGTCGATCATTTGACCATCCATTTACTAATGCTCTCTAAGTAGGTTATGCGCCGTTTCTTCTGTCTCCCTTGCCTTCAATATGCCTGTGAGTGTCAGATTTTCCAAACCATCTTTCCTCATTACGTGCCTTAAAATTGTCAACTGTTTTTTTTCTGATGTTGAGTATAAGTGCCCTTTTTGTTTCCATTTTCTCTAAAATTTTGTTATTGCTCACATGTTCAGTTCATGGTATTCTCAGCATCGTTCTGTTGAACTACATTTCTGTTGATTAAAGTCTCTTTTTCATTTGTGAGGAGATTGTCCAGCATTCACTGAGAGATATTATGTATTCTTTTCTTTGTTTCTAAAGAAAATTTTCTTTCTTAATACTTTGCTTAGCTTTCCGAAGGCATCTTCTTCTGTGTGGAGATTCTCCAGCATTTACTGCTTTCTAGGAGGACTGGTATTGCATAACAGTTAAGTATTTCTTTTTTGTTTTTATCGAAATTGTCATGTTTCTTAATACTTTGTTTAGCTTCTAGAAGGCATCTTTTTGCAAGTGGTTTAAAATCAACATTTACTACGATACTTCCTTTAAAAAAAGTTTTATTGGCCAATATTGCTTCTTTTTCTTTTGGCGCTAAAAGCCGGTTTTAGTAGCGAAGTCGTCGGCGCCTTTTCTTCGTTTCCATTAAATCGGTCATCAACTGGCAAAAGAAAGACGTGCAGGAAAAAAATATATCTTTGCAGATTTCTAAGACGAAATAAAAAGAAAAAAATCATTTAAAAGAATTGATCAGAGAACAAAACAAAGCAACAAAAAAAAAAAAAAGATGAAACAAGAAAAGGAAAAAAGTTAAGCTACAAAAACAAACTATATTCTTCGTTTGCATTTAATGCTGAATTGACTTTTACGTAATGAGAAAGCGTCCCAATTACAGCATAGAGGTTGTGTTTCGGTTGGTGAGGTCGCCAGCAATTTGATGTTTGTGACGAGGGCAAATTTTCTAAGAATCTGAAAATTCGTTTCCATTTCAAGAACGTTTCCTTGTGTTATTCATCACCCATACAAACTGCTCAGTGGACAAAATTGGAAAAAAAATTGTGTATCCTATTCTAATAGTAAGAGTTCTAGAAGAGAAAATAGCAAAGTCTAAAATGCTGATTATTTAAGATAATCGGATGCCCTTCTTCAGGATATAGGTGCTATACAATCTTCCTAACGTATATTCCAGTTAGTATAAGCTACTAAAATTACAGTTAGTAAAAGCTACTAATAGCAGTCTATCAGTTGATGTCTATTGATATTGATCTCAGTCTGTTTCTATAAATCGCATTCTTTCAAAAAGGTTTACTTTACATTCATATCTATTCATTCTATCTATCTATCTATCTATCTATCTATCTATCTCATTATCTATCTATATATCTCAGCTTGTTCATTATCTATCTATCTATCTATCTATCTATCTATCTATCTATCTATCTATCTATCTATCTCATCTTGTTCTATCTATTATCTATCTATCTATTCTATCTATCTATCTATCTATCTATCTATCTATCTATCTATCTCGGCTTGTCCATTATCTATCTATCTATCTATCTATCTATCTATCTATCTATCTATCTATATCTATCTCGGCTTATCTATCTATATCTATCTATTCTATCTATCTAGGATCCACCTAATTAGTATAATTTTGGAGTACCGACCATATAAATATGGTTGGTACCGGGAAGAGAGGGAGGAATCAAGAGATTCAACCAGAGACTCTGCCCGACTGCGACTAAGTCAACCCATTCTCCAGGAACGGTCTTCCCAAGAATATACAAAAGACTATATGTAAATATTGTGTACACTTTCTTGTTTCAATACATTTTGTTCTAAGTACATTTTGTGTTGCATTATTATTCCATGCATTAGTCAAGTTTCAACACTATCTATCTCGGCCTATTCATCATCTATCTAAATATATATCTACCTATGATTAAAGAAGGCAGTCTTGTGAAAGACTAATCACCTACCGCTCTATCTAAGTCTGTTCATAGCAGACTTCATCTGCGTGTTGTCATCTATAAGCAGATTCCTTTTATATCAAAGTATGTTTTCGATAAGTGACTGCTTCATATGACAGAATGCTATTTGGAATTGGCGTCTGCCTCATATTTATTCACTAAGTAGATATCATATATATATATGTTTGTGTGTGTGTGTGTGTGTATAAATACTGTTTCAGTCTTGAAAGCAGTCTTCAGGCTATCATTTAAGCATGAAGCAGACTATCGCCACTCACTGTTGAGGTCAATGTCCACTTTTATATTGACATACACTCTATCCCTGATCTCGTGCACTTTCCCTATAAATATACCTTTTACCTTATATACAGGGTGCGATGGGTAAATTGTCATGTTATATTTTCAATTTCGCGCATGCGCGTCGTTTGTTTTTGATTTTGTCGACTCCACAGTATAGTAGGGTCAGTTGAGCACCGTCTGTGCGAAAAAGATAACCTTGACGCAATTCACTCCTTCGTCAGAAATTTTGAAACGGTATGCTGTACTGCTTAGCATTCGTGCTGGATTCTCTAATATGAACATTTCAGTGTGTTTGGGTGTCAATCTGAAAAGAGTGCAGAGGATTCGGAAAGAGTTGGATGAGTCTAATGGTGATTACGATGGTGTTTTGAGTGATCACTAGTGATGGCGACGTTATGCCACCATTTATCTTCCAACAACGCCTCAGACTCAACGCAGAGGTCTACATCAAGTGCTTTGAAGAAAATAACAAGCATATTCCCATCAGTACAGATACGCATATATAAAATCTATATATTCAGTGAAAATGAAACCAATAAAACCTCTAGTAATATAAACGAAAGCACTCAGATATATCGAACATTCGGACAATTTTAACACACTTTATGTCCAGAAAAGAAGACACTTCTACGAATGCAATACAAATTGAATAAAAAACTTAATCGCAGTAGCTTGTAAGTCGTCTCTGAATCTTGTTAGTGATTTTCCAAGCGTAGCTTAGATGTGGTATAAGGCTGAGATTCTGGGGCACTCAGAGAGGATCGAACTCACTAGTCAGTTGTATCAGGTCATCCCATAAGTTCTGTCCAAATTTTGAATAAAGAAAACAAGTGACCAAATGTTACATTTAATTACAGATTCAATCAACAATGTATTTTCCCTGATTATCTATGAGATCCTTCCATCTATTAACAAGCTTACTAATTCCATTACTGTAAAATTCTTTTGGCTTTGATTCGAAGAACTCACAAATGTCAGTTTTAACCTCTTCCTATGTTACAAATGCTGTTTCTTCCAAATGATTCTGTAAGCTACGAAACAAATGGTAGTCTGAAGGAGCAAGATCGGGAGAATAAGGTGGAGGAGGAATTTTCTCCCAACCAAGTTCTTCGATCTTTTGTGACGTGATTCTTGCTGTGTGGGGTCACGCATTGTTCTGATGAAACATTACCTCTTTTCGATTCACTAGAGCAGGTCTTTTTTTCCCTCAAAGCTTGGTTGAAACGCTCTAATTGCTGATAGTATATTTGAGCATTAATTGTTGCATTAGGTGGTAAGAATTCAAAGTGGATTATTCCTTGGCGATCCCACCAGATTGAAAGAAGAACCTTTTGCCCATGTTCCCTTCTCAGCTGTGGCTGGGTCCTTCCCTTTTACCAAGCCACTGTCTACGACGCTTAACATTTCGATAAAAGATACATTTTTTGTCGCCAGTCACAAGTCTATCCAAAAAAGGTGAAACAAGTTGGCGAGAATGGAAAGAAGAGCAGATGTCAACTCGGGATTTGAAGTTGTTTTCTGACAATTCATGAGGCACCCACTTTCCAAGTTTAGGAACTTTTCCAAATTGTTGAAGATGACGACAATGAACAGTTGTATCGTTTGAACTGAGAACCACTGCCAATTTCTCAACTGATAAAGCAGGATTTTCTTCAAGGGCTGCTTCAAGAAGCTTTTCATCAAACTCCACTGGACGTCCACCTCTGAATTTTGCAAAACATCTTCTGCAAGTTCTTTCATTCACACATTCCTCTCCATAAACTGAGTGAATGTTTCTAGCCGCTTCGGCTGCTGAGTTTCCTTTCTTGAACTCATAAAGCATTATGTGCCTCAAATGATTCTTGGGTACTTCCATGTTAGCAGGGTTTTAATCAAAATTTAATTTTATTGTTCTCTGAAATAAAATGACCTGATAATTGTTCTAGCGAGACAAGCTTGCTGGCAATTATACCGCCTCGAGGTACCCCTAATGAAACTTGTATAAAAGAAGGATTGCTTCCCAAATACACACACACACACACACACACACACATATGTGTGTATGTGTTTGAACAATAAAAAATATTAAACTTTTTAGACCCATTGAGTTTGTATATTAATATGTTTTTGTTTTAGAGTTTCTGTTAGTTTCCTCGACAACTTTCGGCCAACATGGCTATCATTAAGAAAGAAAAAATAGCTGCTTGTTAATAGCAGTGAACTACAGGAGTGAATGAACTTTATCTGTAGTTTTTATTTGTTTTATACACACAGACACACACACACACACACATGCGTGTATGTGTGTGAGTGAGTTTGTGTGTGCGTGTGTGTGTGTATCTCCATGTGTGAGTGCGCCTATGTGCATGTATCAATTATCAAACTCGAAGCCTGCAGGAGTTGGTGAAAATTTTGTAATTTTCAAAAAAAAAAAAAATCAAGTAAATAAAAAAATATAAACTCTATACAATAAATATATTTGTAATTACATTATATATATTATATATATATATATATATATATATATATATATGTTTGAATGTGCTTCTGTGTGTGTGTGTGTGTTTGTCTGTGTTTTTATATATATATATATATATATATATATATATATATATATATATATATATATAACCACGCAAAATCCATTTTGGCATTATCTAGTGAGAGACATATATATATATTTCACACCGACATCAGTAGATGGTATTAAGTCCTTGTGAAAAAAGGGAATTTATGCAATGGGAAATTTTCATTCCAATTCGAACTCTCTCAGACTCAGTTGAACTTAATTAAGTTTTACATACTCGGCCCTGTGCGCGCACGAGCGCATCAGTGTGGGTGCGTAGCTGTATATTTACTAGCTACTTATAATTCATTATATATATATATATATATATATATATATATATATATATATATATATATATATATATATGAAAATTTCTCAGAGTTAACCAGTACAAAAGACAATATTTATAAATATAAATGACAATAGGAAAACTGTAGTACTTGCCGACGCGTTTCGTCCAATGTGGACTTTCTCAAGGCAAAAAACGAAATGAATTTATTTAAACAAAGTAACTAATAATAGCAAAAAACAAAATGTCCTTAGCAACTGGAAGAATTTAGAGAACGCTATTTTCATACTGTTAACTGAAAATTAAGTCTACTGCTGTCACGTGTCAAAAGTAAAAAAATAATTTTTTATAAATGGGTCATGACCCGTAGATTGGCAGCTAAGGGCAGCACAAGCATAAATCGTTCACTCGCCAGTAATTTACAATCGCCTAATGAGACGCATTGGTACGCATTGAAACACGACTGTAATTGTGTAGCGATTTTGACATATTTTCGATGTAATATCCTATTTCCTCTACTTTGTATTGAGCCTTCTTTTAAATTAAATGTTACAAACATTGGAATTGTATTCTATTCGTTCTCATCTTACCTATATATATATATATATATATATATATATATATATACAAGATAACCAAAAAAGTTCTGTCCGTTTTTAAAGGAAAAAAAGAAAACGCTTCACAGTATGTGTAACTTATATTTAGTCTTCGAAGTAATCGCCATCGGCATCCAGCACCTTCTGCCAACGTGTCTCCAGCTGTTCCATACCCCTGCAGTAGAACTCGGGGGTGGGGTTGACGCAAAGAAGTCCGTGAGGGCTTTGCGCAAGTCTGCTTCATTGGTGAAGGATTTCCCACGAAGGTGATTATCCAGGGAGTGGAAGAGGTGGTAATCGGATGGCGCAAGTTCAAGTGAATAAGGTGGATGGAACAAAGTCTCCCATCCAAGCTGCTGTATGGTATCCATGACCACTCGCGCGACATGCGGCCTGGCGTTGTCATGGAGGAAAAGCACACGTTTGTGATTGACCAGTGCTGGATCCTTCTGGCGCAATGCCTGTTGCACACGTTTCAATTGCTGCGAGTATAGGTCTCCAGTGACCGTTTGTCCCGTTGGTAGCAGTTCATGAACCACTTGACGACCTGTCCACCAGATACAAAGCATAATCTTGCGTGGGTGCATAGGCAATCTTGCAGTGTGAGGGTCAGCATCCTGAGGAGACAACCAATGTCTGGAACACTTAGGAGTTTCGTACAGAACCCGCTTTTCATCACTGGCAAGCACTCAATTGAATAAGTATGCGGTACGGTGGCGAGAAAGCATCGATACGCAGGCTGCCACTCATTTTCCAACAGCGTTTGCGGAACCCACTTGCTCAGTTTGTACGTCTTACCTAGGCGGTGCAGGTGAAGTCTAACTGTTTCATCGGAAACGTTGAACTGTCTTGCAAGTTCACCACACGTTAGACTACTGTCCTCTTCAATGTCCGCCTTCAGGACTCCATCAATCAAGACCTGTGGTCGTCCACTGCGAGGCTCATCATGGAGAGACAAATCTCCCGACTTGAATTTTCGAAATCAACACCTTGTAGTACGTTCATCCACAGCATTATCCCCAAACGCTTGTCATATGCGGCGACTTGATGCAGCTGCTGATAAGCCCACTTTGAAGTCGTAAAGCAAACAGCCCCGAACGAGATCTCTAGACACTTCCATCCTTCTCAAAGCTCTCCGGCTTATAACTGATGTCTGGGCACTGTGCGCGTGTTTTTTATAATGTCTGATGTTCCTACTTCCGGCTGTCCGAATTTGAAAACAATTGCTACGCGCATTTCGTATATATTTCAACTTCATTCAATGACTAATCAAAAAACGGACAGAACTTTTTTAGTTACCTTATATATATATATATATATATATATATATATATATATATATATATAAGTCTATGTGAGTGTGTGCGTATGTGTCTATCTATGTATGTTTATTTGAAAGTTATTTTGTCGTAGTATTACTTTATTAACACCTATATTTCTACTTGCATCTGAACTGCATTAATTTCCTTGCATTTGTTTTTTAATGATTTTTTCTTTTATATATTTTCCTCTTATTCTTTCTTTTACCAAAAGAAAAAAATATGGAAGCTGGCGTACGTCATTTATCTTGACAACAAAGAATTTTGTAATCGAAAATTGGCTATCATGAGGAAAAAATAAAACTCGTACGTAAAAAAATATAATTTCAAATGAACTGGAAAAAATAATCTCACCAAAATCGTTGAAATCAGTCTTGAAGTACTCTTTATTTAGTGGAAATATAATTGTGCTAATAAAATACATTGCGGTAAATTAATTCAGAAGTTCTGATTCATATATATATATATATATATATATAAAAGAAATATATATATATATATATATATATATATATATATATATATATAAAGAAAAGAAAAAGAACAGTAAGATATATAATCAGGTGTTCTTATTGATATTTTTATTTTAACAAAATAGTGCTCAATGTAAATTTACAGAGCATTAATATTATAAATTAGCTGACTTAAAATATGGTTTATTCGCTACACAGTAATAACCATGTTTCAAAAATGGAAGCTAAAAGCTTCGAATTTAATTTTGTAATTAAATTAAAACCATTAGTTCCATTTCATCCTCAAGTGAATTTTAGAGTAACTTATTTTTTAAATTTACTGTATATATATATATCAAATATATATATATATATATATAATATGTGGTGCAGTTTAATTCATATTACAATAAATCATTCATACAAAAAGTAAATTAGTAAAGTTAATGATATAAGATGAAATCACTTCGCTAACTAAATTTTAAACATGCATTAACCCACTAACCCCTCGATGAATGTTATGATCCTTGCTTTTTAAATTATAAATTGTATCAAGTCTTCCTTAAATATGCAAGTACTTTCGACGGGTCATCCGGTCATCATCAGGCATGGAAACTATTTTGTTTGTGATGAAATTCAGGTAGCATCGAAGACTTGTTGAGCGTACAGTCGCAACGCTAAGATTGAATTTTTGAAAATTTATGTGAGAGGTTTTTTTTTACTAATATGGCAATTTAAGAATTTTTTTGATGTAGGAGTTTATCAGTCAGCGTGGCATAAATTAAATAATTCAATAAGTAGATAATAAGTAATAACAGAGTCTCAGTTGTTATCCTGAATATTAGCACGTCGGATCAGTTCTTCTAAATCAAATATATGGTGCAATTTAATTTCTATTACAATGAATTCTTCATACAAATTAAATTTTCAAATATTTCAACCTTAGCGTTGCGACTGCACGCTCCACAAGTTTGTATCTGTCATCAATAACACATTTAAAAAAAAAATATTTCGATTTGCATTATATTTTTTCGGATGCTACTTGAGTTTTACCAAAACGAAAATAGTTTCCATGCTTGATGATGACCAGAGAACCCGTCGAAAGTACTTGTATATTTAAAAGAAAAGTTATTGAGGATGTAAAGTAATTCAGTGTCTAATAAACAGAAGCGAGTATATGATCTAGTTGAATGTTTTTATAATGTAATCGATATGTATATTATTTCAAATAAAGGAAATATATATATATATATATATATATATATATATATATATATATATATAGTGTGCGATGGATAAATTGTTGTCTAAATTACTTAAAAATGAAAAATGACACTGACTCTTTTTAACTGATATATTTATCCAAGATTACACATAACAAGGTATTGAAGAAAAATATACATAGGAGTAACTGCAGGACCCTGGAAAGAAAGAAACTATGCACACAAAACATATTTCACAAATAGTAAATACGCGAACAGCACAATGCTTTCTAAGTATATTTGAGAAATTAAAAATACAAATTAAAAAAAAATCGGAAAGTATAACTCCGGGTATAAAAAACAAAATTTTAGTGAAAGTGTATGCGTGGGAGTGGGAAAAAATTGTCAGAGGGAAATGTATGAAAGCTCTAGAGAGAGGGTGTAACAGAAGAAAGAAGAACAGGAAGGCCCAAAGGTGAAGGTGGGGATTAGAATTTAACAGAGAGAAGTTTTAAAGAGAGGAGTTAAATAACGGTTCAAATGAGTGAGATACAGATAAATATGAATTATTTTCTGATGCATAAATCACTACCGATTCGCTGACCTAAAATTAGCAAAAACAGACACCGGAAATATGTGGATACATTTGTGGTGACATTACGCACAAAAAAACCCCAAAAAACTATATGATCTAAACTTAAAATCCAGCCAATTCATACTGCCGATTCATATATGAAAAGTTTCCGTCCGGTTTGCATTACTAACCTTATGTATACAAGAAAAGAGAAGATGAGAGAGAAGGGAAAAAAGAAAGGAAAGGGGGGACATTTATAAGAGAAATGATGTGTAATCAAGAATAATTAGACAAAGCAAGTAATATCTGCTACGGGTTACAAATTTAACATAAACATAAAAATATTCTAAAATATTTAATCTAGTAAAGACCTACTATTTATATGCACGAAAACACATACATATACACACAAACACACCTACACACATATATACATACTCGCACATACATACATATACATATATGTGTGTACATATATATATATATATATATATATACACATACTTATGCATACGTATACACATGCACACATATAAACATAGACCTACACATATGTGCACGCAAACACATATACATATAACCTTACACACGTGCTTACATATACATACACACACTCATCTGTGTGTGTTTCTAAAAATAAATACACTAAAATTCACCTTCATAAGCCGACAGCTTAGTGGTAAAATCTCCGACTGACACCAATTCAGTCGGGTTTCGATCCTAGCTAGAGGCAACCGATGTCTAGCCACACTGATGAGCTGTGAAACAGCGAAACAGTCTGTCTGTGGATGACCTTATATATATATATATATATATATATATATAAAACTAAACAGTAAAAACCTACACACGCATCCATACATTTAGCATATAAAAATAGATGGGCAAAATTAAACTTAAAAAAAAAAACACTAATGAGGAAGAAAACGTTAACAGTATAAGAAAAAAACGACATTTATTAACACGTATACGTTTATTAAGTCTACATATAAACCTCGGTATATAAAAATAACAGAAAACTATCAGATTTTGTATATCAGTTATCTAGGCAAACTTTTTACCTACCTATCCACATACACATATACCAACACATAAATAAATTCTGCTAACACAAATTAAATGATCAAAAACATATAGAGCACCACATAAACAGAGACAATGATATATAGGTAATAATAAAAGTCATTCCATTTCAATGTCATATCCGATGTTAGGAACCTGTTATAAAACAGTGTTTATGTTTTAAAGCGTTTTTTATGTCTACATTTGGAAATGATCTCACTACGAAGATTCAGCAACTCTTCTAGTTTTTTTATCTTTAATAATAAATTTTTTTCCCGCAATCCATCGATCACACCGATCACGGAAGTTACCAGGGGTTCTCGCTCTTGATATGAATCTCCATTCCAAATACGGGGTTAGTCCGTTGTTCACCAGATCCCAATAGTGTTTGGATAAGGAAGTTTGATTTTTTAGGTATCGATATTTAAAAGAGTGTCTGTGGTTGTACAGACGCTGCTTCCAATTACCAGCGGATATACCCATGTATCTTTTTTTCAGGCTGATATTTTCTTTGGAGAAGATTCTAGCTTCATATATTACATTCTCATAGATATATTTTCCCCCGATTAGACAATTAGCTCTACTTCTACAATTGCAGGTGGGACTCCTAGATCGAGTTTCGCTATTATGGTAGTTCTTAAGGATTTTATAATTGTGGGAAGATATAATTTTCTCCATATTACTTCCACATGAATAACAGAATTTCAGTGTCTTCCTATTGAAAATTTTATATAGTGGATGTTTACTATCAAAGTGCTTGTCTATTAACCTTAGGAAGAAACTTCCTATATCAATGTTGGAAAGCCTGCATATACAGTGGGTTAAACCATATTATTTTTCTCTTTCTGTTTTTAGATCTATTATTACTATGATTTTCTAGTTCTTTGTCATAGTTTAATTCCTGTTTAAAACTACTATTCTTGAAAGCCTGGTTGTATGTAAATTTATCTTCATTAAAGATTTTCTGGCTAGCCTATTTATTCTAGTATTTACAGTTTTGGGGATGTGATCTATTGCAGATTTCGGGTGGTTAGAGTGGACATTGATGTATAAGGGTGTCTGATTAACTTTATGGAAGGGCATAAAAGTAAAAATAATGTTAATGAAATATACGCATATATATATATATATATATATATATATATATATATATATATATATATATGTATATTTAAATTTATAAACGTTGTTAGTGTTTCTGCAACACGTTAGTGGGCGGGGAAGCGCCAGTACAAATTATTGTATTAGATATAGTAGATTTAGTGTAGTATATAATTAATTTTATTTTTTTTACTACGATCGTTGGTGGATTTATTGGTATTTATTAATTTTAAGATAAACACAAAAATTTTGTCTTCGACAATAATGAACACTACAATATTTGTCTCGTAATAAACAATACCCTGAAGATGATATTGTGCAATGTCAAAAGTACTCGGAATAAAAGGAATATATATCAACACGGCGATTTTCTCTCGTTTTTCAATAACGGCACCAAAAAGCTTATACAAGAATATGAAAGGCTCCAAATGAAATTAAGCCGACAAATTATTCAACGAAACATGTCTGAATGAAAACATACTGCCAAAATATACGAAGTTTTTGTTTTATATATAGGTTCTAAATTTTGGTGTCTGAAGTAAATTTGTATTTAGTTTGTAGGTTTTTATTTAGCACTGTAAATTCACCATGCAGTGTCGATTCCTATGTTGACAAACTCACTCTATTTCTCTCTCTCTCTCTTTATATATATATATATATATATATATATATATATATATATATATATATATATATCCAGGTAAGATGAGAACGAATAGAGTACCTAGAAACTCACAGAGCATAGAGCTTGTTTAGTATTTTGTTAAATTACCTCTCCACAACATTTTTATTTCTTAGGAAATGACATTCTCTAGTGGGTATAATTAATGTCTCCATTAACATCCGTTACTTTTTATGTCTGTGCTGTCGTTAGCTGCCAATCAATGGCTCATGACCCATTTTTAAAAAATAAATATTTAATTTTTGATTCTTCGCTTAGTTTAAATTTAACGTAGGTCATATTTGATTGGTTTATCAGAGTGAAGCCCACAAAACTTATAACCCCGCCTTTTTTCATTTTTCGTAAAAAGAAGTTGTATTTTGTTTTTAAATCTAAATAAATCGTTCACTCGCCAGTAATTTACAATCGCCTGATGAGATGCATTAATACGCATCGAAACACGGCTGCAATTGTGTAGCGATTTTGACATATTTTCCATGTAATATCTTTTATATATATATATATATATATATATATATATATATATATATATATATATATATATATATCATGTACCTAAAGCCAAACATATGCTCAAACTCATTGACCCTGATTGAAATAGATTTTGCTAATATTAATATAACATGTAGCACCTATTAATATTCATGGAACCCATCATTAATAACATTTTTATCTATCTGTACACATATATAATCCAATATTCCCGTACTCGATTAATTTTATAACGTATGTATATGTAATTCCACTTTTGTTAGGATAAGGCTAGGTTCCAAGCACATTAGATATATATTCTTGATCTGTTATTATATTAAAAGCGTGAGTTTTGGTTTATTGCGTGAGACAGTACTTTAAATGATATTTTATGCAAAAAAGAGAGTTATCTCCCTTGGCACTTTACGTGTTTACTTAATTTCAAATTCTATTTAAAATAATTTTTAATTTTAATTTTTTAAATTCTTCGACTTCGTACTTTAAAATTTGAATGATGTAAATTACAAATAATTAATTACAATATTTTTCAGACAACAATAATTAAATAAACAAGTCTTAAAACAATTTTAAATCAGCACCACCAGAACATGAATCTCATAACGGTCTGAAGATTGCAGATTTGCATGAAACTCCGAGTCGTGCTATCGACGTTGGATATTATGTATATTCACTAATATATATATATATATATATCAGACAAAGTGCAAAAGCTTTTTCATTGACAACGCGTTTCGCTTCCGTTGGGTAGTTAAGTAGACGTCTTCGGGTAAGAAGAAAACATAAATTATACTGGGAGCAAACCGCCTGTATACAGATAGAAAATGAATTTAGTACATATATAAACATAGAAATGGGTGCAAGACAAGGATATTTCAGACTTAATCAACCTTTACATTGAGGCGATTCTGAGAGAATTAGAAGTCCTACCAGGATTCATTATTGGCGGCCACAATCTTAACAACATAAGAGATACAGATAACACATGTTGATAGCAGTCACAGGTAGGAAACCACATCAATCGCAAGAAACCAGATTATAGGATTGTCAGCAAAAGTAGAGCGTAACATGCAGATTACAAATTGGAAATACCAAAATCAAGCAAGAATAAAAATTTAAATATGTCGTGCTATCGACGTTGGACATTATGTATATTCACTAATATATATATATATATATATATATATATATATATATATATATATATATATATATATAGTTCTCCACAGAAAGACTGTTTCGCTGTATCGCAGCTTATCAGTGTGACTAGACATCCGGTTGCCTCAAGCCAGGATCGAAACCCAACTGATTAGGCATCGTTCGGAGATTTTTCCCTAAGCTATCAGCTCCCGCCAGAGAGGAAGCTAAATTTTTACCTATTTATTTTTGAATAAACATGCCGGTCCCTCAGAGTGCTCGATTCATAGAAAAGCTTTGCAGTATGAAATATCAATAAAGATTGGATGAGACTCCAGCTGAATGGCTAATATAGTTTTCCAAATTGTCAAAAACAAAATTTGAAGATCAAAGTTGACTGGAAAACAAGAAACCGGAAGAAATTGAACAAGCGAGAAGTGCGAGAAAAGAAACCTTTAACATAGAACTTACGGTTACAACTCGCCATTTCAGCTGCTGAAATGATGAGACCTTGCCGCCAATCTGAATGCACAAAGTCTGGGTATCAAATAAGAAAACTCATTAGATCATGAAAATATTTATAGAAAATAAAGTCAAGATGCCATGTCATGGCCAAAAATATTGCAGATTCTTCTTAGTGTTTTAGCAAGAATCTCTAAATACATAGCAGAAGCACCAGGCCAGATATGACAGCAATATTCAATACATGGACAAATCGTAAGCTTCTAAATAATCAAGATAGATTCTCGCGAGAAAGATTTTCTTACAGGACGCAATGAAATAACTTTCGTAGCAACAGACCTAGTAATTGATTCAATATACTCTTTCCATTTCACGTCAGTGGAAAACGTTAGCTCGACAAAGCGCAATGTCTCCCTTCTGGAGGTTAGCACCAGCCATAATGATGGCAAACTAAAAGAGTTCTCTTAGACGATTGAAGCAGTTCCATTTCGTTTTGGATGCGTTAAAACTAAGACTCCTTGCCCCAGTTAACAACTAATTGTAGGCCTTTTTAGATCAGCTACCAATTTGACCACATCGAACCGATCAGACTTACTATTAAGAAAGAAGTAAATAGTTGTGACATCATCATAGATATGAGTTGAGAACTGATGACATCAGGAAGGTCATTGATGAAAATTAGGGACAATGTAAGTAGCATGATATAAACCTGGGAGACACCTGCATTAATGCAAAAAGATCTAGAAGATTGGCCGTTCAAGACCACTTTCATTTGATGAGAAACTTCACCTGCTTTCGGTCACTTTCTACTAACGTCGCTGAATGGCAGATTTCGATAAAACTCATCTATTACGAGTCTGAAAATTTCATACTATAAAGGAGTAATGCCAGAACCCTGAAATCTGACATGCATTAATTTAAATTCTTATGATTAATAACTGCATTGTTTCTTTCCATGTAAATGAACATCTGACTGTTCAAAGAAGACTGTTCATCCTGACGTCATCATCTTTCCGATACTGGTTCCCAGTCATGTGTTTTTTTTCATGTTGAGGAACAGAAGAGTAGTGAGGGGGATCAACCAACTCAAAGCCACATTCACGCACAGCAGCCATTGAAACCAAAAATTTGTGTATTGGAGCATTGCCCTGATGAAAAAATACTCCTTTCGTCAGTTTTCCTGGACGTTTGATCTTGATAGCTTTTCGTAATATTTTGGCATAAAACTCTCCATTGATGGTGTGGCCCTTTTGAACATAGACAATAAAGACAATGCCTTTTGCAACCCAAAATACTGAGGCTTTCATGAACGCAACGTCCATCCCGGGTTAGGAAACGTTCAAGGAAACGAGATGGATCTGCCTGAAACAATGTCAGATTTTTCCGTAATGTGATCAGCCTGTGTTGATCAGGTATCAGAAGACGTGGCACACACCGAGAAGAAATCTTCACCATCCAAAATTCATTGTGTAGAATATTCATTGTATTGGCTATTTAATTTATAGCCAATCGCCTGTCATCCATTACCATGTGATGAACACGAACAATAGTTTCCTCGATGGTGACAGTTTCAGGACATCCAAGACTCTCCCTTCCTTTTCTAAATTCAGTTACCCACTTTTGCATTGTTGATAAAGCTGGGGCGTCATTCCCAAATGTAGCAACCATATCAGCATGAATGTTCTTGGGGCTAAAACCATTTTCTGCAGGTACATGATAACACTATGGTGCTAAATTTTGTCCATTTTAAGGAAATGTCATTAATAATTAAATTTTGAAATCTTTGTACAGCGAGATATAACTTTAGCTGAAAAGAAACAATGCAATTATCAATAAGAAGATTTGAAATTAATGCAGGCAAGATTTCACAGCTCGGGCAGCACTCCTTCATAGTTAGCCTATGAACTTTTCGACCCATACTCCTCTCTCTCTCTCTGTATATATATATATATATATATATATATATATATATATTAGTTGCCCGCCCATCTTGCCCCTTTTTTCTTTTATTTTCTCTCTCTCTCATTTTCTGATATTTAAGTTTAGGTTATATCGTCTTTTATTGTGCGTAGTGTCACCACAAATGTATAAAACCATTTCAGGTATCGTTTTTTAATCTAATTTCGGTCAGCGATTCAGTAATGAATAATGCATCGGAAAATAATTCAAATTTATCTGTATCTCACTCATTTAAACTGCTTTTTAATCCATCTCTTTAAAACTTCTCTCTGTTAAATTTTAATCCCTACCTTCACTTTTAGGCCTTCCTCTTCTCTCGTCTGGTACCCCTCTGTATAGCTTTCATTTACTTCTCGCATTCGTCCTCCATTCTCATTCATACATAAACTCTCACTAAATCTTATTTTCATTCCCAATGTTATTTTTCTATTTTCTTTTTGAATTTATAGGTCTGATGAATTGGATCGTAATTACGATTCCAATGTAATAAATTATAACCATGGAATATTAGTGTTTAAAACTTTTTATTATATATATATATATATATATATATATATATATATTGAATAAAAACAGACGACTTTAAGGTTCCATGTAATAAGTTATTTCACCACAACCCCTTCAAATTCATTTTTTTTCATTTTTCATTTCAACCTTTGTAAGTAAAGTCTGATGATCCAGAGCCCTTTAAAAGGGTTGCGGTGAAATAACTTATTACATGGAACCTTAAAGTGGTCTGTTTTTATTCAAATTTATTTGCTCTGAATTTACATTGAGCTCTCTGGATATCATCCTCCTTGGGTCTACCCATACGAATTACCAAGTTTTGCATAAACTATATATATATATATATATATATATATATATATTCTAACTTTCTCCTACATTATTGCCACCAGTAAGAATTTTTTTAGTCTGAGGAAGTCCTTTAAAGGACGAAGCGCGATACATATTTTTTAAATTCTTTCTGTTATTCCAACATTTTTTCATATATATACAAATTTACACACACACACACACACACACACACACACACACACACACACACACACACACACACACACATATATATATATATATATATTACTTCAAACGTTATTCTTAGTGCATACCTGCGTTTGAAATAAAACGTCTCATTTTTTTTATTATTATAAACAGGTTGTATTACGTCTATCTGTCTGCGCACCCGAGAAAAATTAAAGTAAACGTGTTACCTGGCAGGGTTCCCAGCCCCCCTATTTTTGTAGGAGAATCCGCCGTCTGATCCAGCGTGGTATAGACCGCACAGACACGGGGAACGTCACAGGCCCGCAAAGTTATATTCTCCTTTTAAGGCATGAAGAATTCCTCGTTCAGTTCTTCTTGAAACTTAAACAAAGCATTCACTAAAGGATGAATAGATTTATTTCTAACCCGACATTTTATTATTAGTAATAAAAATGTGTAAAAAAATAAGTCCATTAATACAAAAATTCTTAGTCGGAAGTTGGAAAATCTAAATAAAAGTTGAACAGACAGACCTTGTCGGTAATGCTTAATAAAAATAAAACCCGTTTGAATATATATATATATATATATATATATATATATATATATATATATATATATATACTCATTGTTCATATGAAAGCTGGAAAGAATATTTGCTCTGCTTTTTTTGCATTTTCTTTGTTTACCTCTTTTTTACAGTTTAATGTGTATTTCTGATTATATATATATATATATAGATAGATAGAGAGAGAGAGAGAGAGAGAGAGAGAGAGACAGAGAAAGAGAAAGAGTCAGAGTGAAATCGAGAGGTGAGTGCAATTTAAGATTTCCTGTTGTTTGTATTTACAGTCGACTGAAATACTCCTGATTTCTTATCCTCTTTGATTAAACATAAAAAGGGAAAACGAAATCGCTGTACACTAATTGAACCGAAAGCATTTGGGACGTTTTAATAAACTTTTTCTTCTAAAAAAAAGAAAAAGAAAAATAACGTGGTGTATTCTCGTCTTTTTAAACTCCCATTTCCTCTTCGAATATTATCCATCGTCTGTTAAATGCTTGGTTGTTAGCAAAAGGGGAATTACAAATGGGAGATGCCAAAATCAAACAAGTACAGCAATTTAAATATCGGGGAAATCCTTTAAAAGAGGACGAAAAGCAAGAGAAAAAGGCAACAAAAATGATACTTATACTTAACATCAGGAAGAGACAGTTGACATTTCTAGGGCACATAATGAGGAAAGAGAACTTGGAAAGTATGATACCCACAGGACAGAATGCAGCAGGGACAGAGAAAAACGACACATAAATTACCTAGCGAGTTTGTGTAAATAGATGCAGAATAAGGTTTAGAAGAGATAAAAAAAAGACATTTATTAAGCGCGACAACAGATAGGAAACTGTGGAGAGCCATGATCGCCAACGTCCAGAAGGGACAAGGTAGATAGAAGGAGAAAATTTTCTTGGAAACAGTATTTTGTAAAATTTTTGGAAAATGTTAACATAGATGTTTTTTCGCTCATCCATATTTGTAAATATTTTCATCGCAATTTGTTCCTTCACACTGCTTCCGCCATATTATTTTTGTTACATACCGTGACTATGAACACTAATGGTTATGTGCCAATCCTCATAACTACGTTAGACGCTATTGTAAGTGGGGGTAATATGCTGTATAAGTAGTCCACTACTAGCAGTGGTTTACCTACTTCATGCCGCTGGCGAGTATTGTATTTTGTTGATGTTATAAAGATTACCATTTCATTTCCAACCTCCGTTTTGGTTATTCCTCATTCCATAAACCTTTTCTAGGTTACAACAATTAGCAAAAGGTTGTCAATCCTTGCTCTAATAAATAAAATGACATGAAGTTTTCAAATGTCATGATTGCTGCTAATTAGAAAAATAAGGATAAACATTTGAATCATTCTGTTGTCGTCGTAGAGGACAAAAATAAATACCTTGTAAAAAATAAAAAAATTAGAATCTTTAAATTTGCGATAACGATGATTATAAACTCTTTAATATGAAAACTTCCCAAACTATTCTGAACTACTAGTTAATATATATATATATATATATATATATATATATATATGTATCATACTTATTATAAAACCCAGGTTGTGTGTGTGTCTGTTCGTTTATATATTGGATCGGATTTCTTACATTTTTCAACCGATTTCAACAAAACTTCACAGGACTATGTAAAATTACCTTGCGGTGGTTCTGACAGCGCCAAAAATTGTAAAAAAAATTGTTTTTGCACGAAATCAATTTGAAAACACGATTAAGAGGCATCACTGTCGCCAGAATGAAAGGGGGACAACTCATATCGAGTTATACTTATTATAAAACCCAGGTTGTTTGTGTATGTGTGTGTGTGTGTTCGTTTATATATGGGATCGGATTTTCTACATTTTTCAACCGATTTCAACAAAACTTCATTTTTTTTTGGCAGGTAGTGTTTCTTATTGTCTTGCACACTTTTTTCTTTATTTTTACATTCAGAAAGCTTTAAAAATTCAATTTACAAGACAATTGTTTATAATAAAATTCTATTCAATCGGTAGACTCATAACGATTGAAAACAATGTTTTTGTTTGAGTTTGGGTTTGACCAATTCGTAAAATAAAACAAAAAACAACAACAAAAAAAAAAAAACGAATTAAGACATGCGTGTCCGTCAATCTTAAACAATAATCTTTGTCAATTTTATTTTTCAGTCTTTATGATGTTCGATACTTGATCTATCTCTTACTGTTACATCCCGGGCAACGCCGGGCTCTACTGCGAGTATATATATATATATATATATATATATATATATATATATATATATATGTGCATGTACGTGTTGTGTGGGTTTACTTATGTGTGTGTCGGAGTGAAAGCAAGCAAAGCTTTTGCTTATTGTGTCTTCTTAACAAACCTCTTCTCTCTCTTTGTGTTATATACTGTGCCTATGAACACTAATAGGTATGTCCCAATCCTCATCAATACGATGGACACTATTGTAACTGGGGCTAAGTAGTTCACCACTAGCAGTGGTTTACCTACTTCACGCGAGTATTGTATTTTGCTTATGTTATAAAGTTGACCATTTCCAACCTCCGTTTTGGATATTCCTCATTCAGTAACCTTTTCTGTTTTTTCTTTTATACCTAAAATTTTATTCGAATAATTTTAGTCTGGCAACTTGGAATCGGATGTATTGGTAGTTTAACGATTATCTGCGATCCGAGTTCAAATTCTGGGTTAGACATTTACGTTCAGTTTCGTACAAATCACTTTGGGAAAGGCATGAATCCGATTCTTCTGTGCCACACCAGCTATAGGTTTAATAAGTAACAGGGTAGTCTGCGCTCTCTAATCTTAATGACAACCTGTCTAAGAAAATGAAAACTCTGAATTTTAAACTGTGGCGAATTCATCGGGAAAACACTCCACTATCTTTCCCAAGAATGCATAGCAATTCGCAGATAATAAAGAAAATAGAGGTGTAGAGGGCCATGATCGCCTACATCTAGAAGGAATATGATATTAAAAAAACATCAAAATCATGATGAAATTAGTCTCTTGATCGACTTTTGAGTGGACTTGGCGGAGCCCATTCCTCATTGCGTCAAACCACAACCTTCTTCCGCCTTGCTTACGGACACGTGGTCGTTGATTCCATCAGAGTTGGTTAGTCAGTCGATGTTGGTCGACCGGCTGATCGGTTGAACTCTCTGCCTTCAGGCGGGGAGGAACCCGAAAGAGGCTACGCCGAAGGGAGGATTCTCTTCGGGGAGGTAAACCGACCCTGAACCCGTTTATTCTGGTTCAATGGGCATATTTTGGGCCGAGCCCATGGGCTCGGAGATCCCACGTTAAACCGACCTTGTGCCACATGATGCCCTCGTGGTGACTAAATATCGTTGATTCCATCAGAGTAACAATCCGCCATAGCCGTTTACTTTACTCTTAGAAGCGCTCCGCTCAATGATGCCGTATTATTACCCTACTGGCTGCATCCATAGCTATGATCACCCGTCTACCCAATAGTGCTAGATGGATGTTGAACTTACATAAATATTGTATTAGGTACATAGAAGAATTTTAAATATATTTTGACATAGTTGAATAGATTTAGCTATTATAGTGGCGCAAACATGGAACTTAGTGTCAAAAGGACAATTTTTCCCTTGACACCGTTTTTATTTTACCTACCTTAACTCTTCGGCAATATTTATTGTTTTTAAAAGCGATGATTAGAATTGTAATAAAACATAAACATATGAAGAAAGTAAATTTATACATTTTTTTGTTCTTGAGAATTTACACGAAAAATATTCAACACTATTTATTTATTAGATTATTTTTTTCACAAGAATAATTTCATATTTACAACATTCTAAAATCTAATACAATTAAAACTAATGCAATGCAACATTTGTCATTAACAAATTCATAAAGAAATAAGTATGAAAACAATTTTTATTCAAAAATTTATAACTACAAGTAAATCTTTATTATTTACCATTTTATAAAGTTCGAATCAATTGGCAATTAGCCTATGTTTTGCCAAACATTCTAATAAACAATATAATGAATAGTGTAAATAAACAATCTATTTATTATTTCAGTTTCAGTTGGCCTCATCTTTATGAACAAAGAACAAAGAAAATATATGAATTTACTTTTATATGTTTAGGTTTTGTTACAATTGTAATTAACCATTTTTAAAACAATAAACATTGTCAAAGGTAGTTAGGATAATAGCGGTGTCAAGGAAAAAAACGTCCTTTTGACACTACGTTATTTTTGCTGGCATGAAGGTCCATGTTTACCTGTTGTGGTTTCTGTTTTCATTTAGATATTTTTAATCTGTAACTTTTATACACTTTTAATGTGTATTTTTAAAGTTTATCTAATATTTACACTATTTACATTGTTCGGAATGTTGTCATCATCTTTGTCATATTCACGGTGTTTCCGACATTGCACACTCTGGCCTTCTTCAGGAAATATATGTTGGAATTTCAAACCGAACCCTTTATTTCGTTCACCAGGGTAGATTGTTCTAGTTCCACATGCCATGCCTTTTTTTGGATATCTCAGTTTCAGTTATTTCCCCTTAGTAACTCAACACTCCAGCATTTTGTTTACCTCTGCTGAGGGCATGTCTGTTGTGGCCAGGTATTTAACTCAGAATTCTTTGGGTCAAGCTCCTGAATTACTTCAACCAACGCTTTTATCCACTGGGCCATATATCACCTGAAGAAGGCTCGAGCGTACAACGCCCGAAACGTTGTGAATATGACAATAAAGATGAGGGCAACTATCCGAATAATGTAATTAGTGTAAATATATACAATACCTCATCTCAGAAATATAGACAGATCCTGAAGAAAGCCGGAGCATACAACGGCCAAAACGTCGTGAATATGAGCATAAAGATGAGGGCAAGAGTCTGATCAGTATAAATAGTTACAATACCTCATCTCAGAAATATAGACAGATCCTGAAGAAGGCCGGAGCATACAACGGCCAAAACGTTGTGAATAAGACTATAAAGATGAGGGCAAGAGTCTGATCAGTATAAATAGTTACAATACCTCATCTGAGAAATATAGTTAGGTCCTGAAGAAGGCCGGAGGATACAAGGGCCGAAACGTCGTGATATGAAAATAAAGATGAGGCCAACAGTCCGATCATTGTAAATAATTACAATACCTCATCTCAGAAATGGAGACAGATTATCAAGAAATATTTTTAAATTCCATTGAGATAAACTGCATTTGAATAATCGAAAAAGTCTGATATCAGATTTAACTGAAAGAATATTTTGAGGAGCTGCACAGGGAAATTTAAAATATACTTCGATATTTGCCAACTATAATTAGGCTTCTGCTAATAAAATTTGAGTCGACTATCAAGTATTGGATATCCGTCAGAACATATCGAATAAGCCGCCATTTTACACCATGTCTTACAATCATTTTGATTGTCTGCAAGAGAAACGTTGAGTGAAAAAAACGCAAACGTTTAAGTTGTTTTTGATTGCATCAGCTTCCATTTATTCACGAATTCTATTCTCCCGAGACATCGATTGTAGGCTATTGTGTGCAAACGCTTAATAACTCAAGCCTTCACGAATTTCGTCTCTGATTTCCTTTAAAAGCAACCAACGATTAACTAACATCTTCTTCCTATTTTGTCTGCAAAAAAGAATATCACATTTTATCAACCATTCAGTCGAGAGTAATCTACGCATCTATCCATAAGACGAAGGGACTGAGAGATTACTTTCTATCTATCTATCTATCTATCTATCTATCTATCTATCTATCTATCTATCTATCTATCTATCCCATTATGTTCATGTCTTCATATATCTCTAAGCATCTATGCCAGTTTGCTCATATCTATCTATCTATCTATCTATCTATCTATCTATCTATCATAGTCTGTCTCTATGTAATTTTATTAATCATTTCACCGCAAGCAAGGTGGTAGTGCCACTAGTACGCAGGGGGGTTACAGAGATTGAACGCGAGAGAAAAGAGTGGGTATAGGGAGGATTGAGGAAAGGATAAAAGATGAATGAGTTTCAAGACAACAGAAGATGACGATTGACGTTGCATTTAAACTTTTGAAGATTGTAGTTATCAGAGGGGCATTTAAGCGGAAGGGAGTTCCACAGTGGGGTGTGCGAGAAAAAACTGATGGAGCAGAAATGGAGGTTACATTTAACTATTTCAACAGTAAAAGAGGGGAACCTAGATGCCAATCTAGTAGCACGCTTAAATCAATGTCGTCAGGACACCAGGAAAAATAATCTCATGAGAGCAGATGCCATGAAAATATTTGTAGACAAGGCAGAGGGAAGCCACATTACGTATGTGATAAATTGACTGAAGTTGAGATGCCAAGTTAGGATTAATTACATTGCAGATCATTCTTTGGATTTTGTCAAGAACCTCGAAATGAATAGCAGAATCACCAGACCAGATATTGCAACAGTATTCAATGCATGGATGAATGGCAGATTTGTAAATGTGAAAGATAGAATCTGACGAGAAAAATCTCGCACAACACAATCAACAAATTGTCCTTGCAGTAGATGCAGCTATTGATTCGATGTATCAGGTCATCCCATAAGTTCTGTCCGAATTTTGAATAAAGAAAACAAGTGACCAAATGTTACATTTAATTACAGATTCAATCAACAAGGTATTTTCCCTGATTATCTATGACTTCCTTCCATCTATTAACAAGCTTACTAATTCCATTACTGTAAATTCTTTTGGCATTGATTCGAAGAACTCACAAATGTCAGTTTTAACCTCTTCCTGTGTTACAAAAGCTGTTTCTTCCAAATGATTCTGTAAGCTACGAAACAAATGGTAGTCTGAAGGAGCAAGATCGGGAGAATAAGGTGGATGAGGAATTTTCTCCCAACCAAGTTCTTCGATCTTTTGTGACGTGATTCTTGCTGTGTGGGGTCGCGCATTGTCTTGATGAAACATCACCTCTTTTCGATTCACTAGAGCAGGTCTTTTTATCCTCAAAGCTTGGTTCAAACGCTCTAATTGCTGACAGTATATTTGAGTATTAATTGTTGCATTAGGTGGTAAGAATTCAAAGTGGATTATTCTATGGCGATCCCACCAGATTGAAAGAAAAACCTTTTGCCCATGAAGTTCCCTTCTCGGCTGTGGCTGGGGCCCTTCCCCTTTACCAAGCCACTGTCTACGACGCTTATTATTTCGATAAAATATCCATTTTTCGTCTCCAGTCACAAGTCTATCCAAAGAAGGTGAAACATGTTGGCGAGAATGGAGAGAAGAGCAGATGTCAACACGAGATTTGAGGTTGTTTTCAGACAATTCATGAGGCACCCATTTTCCAAGTTTAGGGAGATGACGATGAACAGTTGTATGGTTTGAACTGAGAATTCCTGCCAATTCCTCAACTGATAAAGCAGGATTTTCTTCAAGGGCTGCTTCAAGAAGCTTTTCATCAAACTCAACTGGACGCCCGGTTCGATCTTCAACTTCAAGGGTGAAATCTCCACCTCTGAATTTTGCAAACCATCTTCTGCAAGTTCTTTCATTCACACATTCCTCTCCATAAACTGAGTGAATGTTTCTAGCCGCTTCGGATGCTGAGTTTCCTTTCTTGAACTCATAAAGCATTATGTGCCTCAAATGATTCTTGGGTACTTCCATGTTAACAGGGTTTTAATCAAAATTTAATTTTATTGTTCTCTGATATAAAATTTGATCAGTTTAAATGCATCTAAACATAAAAATAATGTTCAGCTCCATTAGACAGTATAAAATACTCTTTAAATTTCGTTCATTTTAACAAAAAGTTAAAATTCGGACAGAACTTATGGGATGACCTGATAATTGTTTCACTTCAAGTCATTCAAAAGCATGAGACCAAGAAGGCGCAGTGAGACGCTATCCTGGAGTCGAGCATCAGCCATGCTGATGGCGGACAGGGAAACTACTCTATGGTGGTTAAATGAGAGCAGTTTGGTTTTGGAGGAACTAAAATTTACGAGCCATTTCCTGCTCCAGTTAACCACTGATTGGGGGGGTCCTTTTCAAGAGCAGCGGGCAGGTTGTCTTTGTTAGCTTTGACAGATTTGCTATTGAGACAGGAATAAATGGCAGTGTCATCTGCATAAATGCCTACTTGGTAACTGATGACACCAGGAGGATCATTGATGAAGATCAGAAACAACGTAGGATCCAGATTGTTGTAGAGTACGAATGTTTTTCTTCCTCCGTATGAATCCGAATACCTCGTCGCCCAGTGTTGTATATGGCGAACGAATTATTTTTCCCTCCGTATGAGTTCGAATCCTCGTCGTCAAGTGTTGTAGAGTAGTTTCACAGTGGAGGCTTGTATTTCACTAAGTCGGTCCTAAAAAGGTTCGACGTACAAAACCTTAGGAACTTGAAATAATAGATAATGACGCAGAGATCTAGTAGTGGTGGCTGGTACTTTTAGTATCCGACTAACGGTCGTCCGACATCGACTGACTGACCAACTCTCTGAGCGACTACAGCGACTCTTACTACGCCTACTTATTATAGGTGGGAGAATCTGTTAACAATAGAATAAGTGTGTTCCACTATAACACAGATAGAGCCTTGGGGGGCACCTGCGTTCGTGTGAAAGGATTTGGAAGCGAGCCCGTTCAGAACGAACTTCATTTCACGATTTGATAGGAATGATTGGATTAAATCAAACAATCGTCCTGTAATACTGTAACCCTGAAGCTTACATAGAAGACCGGCATACAAAACCCTGTCAAACTCCTTTGGGATATCTAAAGCCACAGCTCGAGCTTCGTCGTTATTATCAAGAGCTTGATATACATATTCAGTGATGGCCGTAAATATGTCAGCAGTAGACCGGGTAATGCGGAATCAATATTGTTTATCGGAGAGTAGGTTGTGAGAGATAAGATGCTTAACCACTTCAGCAGTGATTAAAGCCTTGAATACTTTGTCGAAAAGCGGGCGATAGTTAGAGGGGTAAGAAGGGTGTTCTTAAAAACAGGAACAACAAAGGAGGACTTCCAACAAGCAGGAAGCAGAGAGACAATAGTTGTAGAGTTTAGAGAGAACTGGAGTCGGCTTGGGAGCAAATTTCCTATTTCCCGTTACCACTACTTGCCGTATGGGAGTCTAATTTAGAAATGATGTCCGAGAGCAGTGACGGGGTTATGCGCATATCACTCAGTAGAGCCTCAGTTCTAGGGGTGTGGGGAATTATTTGTGGGTACTCCAAATGAGTTGAGTGTTGAGTTGGAAAAGAATTTCCAAGCAAAGCATTCAGCCTTATCAGCTGTAGACATCAGATCTTCGAATTCATTGAATAGAGGGGGGATTGAGGATTTGCTGTTGTTCCGCACACGCTTGCAGAGCCGCCAATAATATCTAAAACCGAACTTGCGATATTCTATACGTTGTTTCATTCTTTCAGCAAACAATAACTTCGCTTCTTTGAGGGCGCGTTTGCACTCGTTACGAGCAGAGACAAAGAGACGTCTGTTGCAATCAGACGTGCCGGTCTGGTAGAGCCGAAAGAAGTAATTCCTGCCGGATATAGCGACCGAGTATACGGGTGAGAACCAAGGATATGAATACGTTTTGATTTGGTATTTCTTTGTTGGAATGAAAGTATTGATGCCGGCTTTCACCCAGGAGGAGACCTCAGACGCGCATTTTTTAATAGGAGGATTAAAAACTTAATTCTAAGGGGACTTCACGAAGGAAATGACGGAACGAGTCCCAATCTGTTGATAACAGAAAGATATTTTGTTGGTAGCATGTTTTTGGCTGGTAGGGGATCTGAAGGAAATACTTGCAGTTACTACCGCATGATCAGAGTTGCCAAGAGGGCAGAGCTGTATAGTAGAACAAGTGTCAAGGATAGAGGTAAAAAAGAGATCGAGAAGAGAAACGTGTCCGTCGGGGTTATTGGTGAAACGCGTGGGGAAGCCAACCACTTGCGTGAGAGACTGAGTGATTGAGAAGTTAAGGGTTTTCGATGCCAGCGAGGTCAGTGTTTAAACCACTTGGTATGGTGGGCATTAAATGCACTGAACTCGAATATGTTTGCAAATGGGTGTAGGAAGATGGCCATTATCGGAAATACTATTTAGCATGCAACGGTCTTGAGATGAAGGGGGGAAAGTAGAGAAAAGGAGTTAAATAGAGAGAGACGGAGACACATGTACAAATGGTCTGGAGATTCAAGAGAGTTTGCTAGCCAGTCGGAGATATTCGCAGACATAAACTCCCAGGCCATTCATGTAGCCCTTTGTAAAGAGAGGAAAGTAGCCAGGAATTGAGAAATCAGAGGAGGGAATTGAAGAGTTAAGTTTAATTTCGCAGAGAGCTTTGAGACTTTTCGAAGAGGAACGATTCTATACTGCAGAAGTTGGTACGAATACCACGTATATTGGAGAAAGAAAAGTTAAGGGATTTAGGTGTTTTTTGTTGAACTGGTTTAGTTTTATATCGTTGATTGTTTATAGTTATGACGTGTTATATTGGTAAGGAAATACCTAGGGTAGTAGTAGAGGTCGGTTATCTAATGTAACATGTGCAAGAATGGAACTAGCGAAGGTTGCAACATAGTGTGTCCTCACGGTTACCCACCAGACGTGTTTGCAGGGATACTCTTCCATGCGCAACATGGCATTGCAAGAACACCGATATTACGCAACCGTTGATCTGAGCAGCCTCTCAAGACGCTACGCACGAGTTTGGGCTCCTAACTACTAGTTGGGCACAGCAACAAGAAAACTGCCAACCCGGTACCTTCAGTATGAAGAGACGTTGCCACCAGCCATGAATATCACAAAAAAATTCATGACAGCATCACTATTAAGACCTGAGAAAAGATAAGGAACCGGTAACTCCTTCCTAAACAGGAAACAAGGGATGAACCTCTACTCCTGTTCAAGAAAAGGAGAAGGAGTATGAACCGGACGATAGGAGAACTTATTAAAATAAAGAAAAAAAAAGAAGAAAACAAAAAAAAAAAAAAAAAAAAACGGAAAGCAATCACGGTTTTCACATCCAACTAAATTAATTCAAAGAGGGAGCTTTTTTTCAGATAACTTATTTTGAGAGTCGAGATGCGGCCCACGGATGCCCCAGAACAAACATGTATACATATCTGTGTGTGTGCCGGGTTTGGGGTGTGGTGTTGTCTTAAAAATTATTGAATACAAAATAATTAAGTTTTAACTTAATATAAGTTTGAATACGAACTCTTTCAAACTGAGTTTGCAAGTCCCCTATCAGTAATCATCAAAAATAAGTTCTATTAAATGCACGAGCCACAAGAATCAACAAACAGTTAATGTGCAAGAAAATTTAAAAAATAAGAAGAGAAAAAAAAGAAAGAAAAAGAAATAATAGGAAATCGAACATATACATTAAGTTAGGTGAGAATAAAAGAAAAAGAAAACAAAAATTCATAATGGTCATTAACCTTTCCTGAATACATTTAAAATGGGCGAAGTTTTCTGGTGCTTGAATGAGGGAATACTAATAAAACAGGAGTGAATTTTGGTGGTGCTGGCTTTAGGTAGGAGGAGACAGGAATTAAATCCCTCAGGCCGAAGGAAGGGGTTGGATTATGCTAAGACCACCATAGTGACAATATCACTTTTGGGGGGAATGGCCAGTCTGCATCGTCCAGTAAACCTCTCTAGAAAAACTTCATTAAATGTACGAGCCACAAGAATTAATAACGAGTTAATATGCAAGAAAGAAAATAAGAAGAGAAAAAAGAAACAGTAGTCAATAGAACATATCTACCTTAGTCTGTCTATACTATCTATCTATCTATCTATCTTAGTCGGCAGTGGATTATGCGTGCATAAACGAAGAATTAAGTTAATCTTCAAACACGGATCTACAAATTTCAATAATTTTTATTTATTTGGGTATTATTTTTCTTTCAAATTGAAACAAAATAAATTACAGATTGTTTACGAACAACTTCACACAAAATGTTTTGTGTATCTTTTTTAACAGTACAACTGAATGAATTGCGTTAGTATAGCATAAAGAGTGTTTATATGTGTGCAGCTGTATCTGACACGATTTCACATTGTTTTATTTATGTGCATGAATTGTAGTCGTGGACCTCATGAACGAAGACAAGGAAGTTTGCTACTGTCGCCGTTTGTAAACAAGTTAGCATACACGTTTTCTTTTACGTGTCAATATAGTTAAACATAACTTTTGAAATAATTTATACTCGAATAAATATGCAAAAGATGTGAGCAGTTAATTAATTATGAGAATTTCAGTTTCGTTTGTGTGACGAACAATCGAACACACAATCTGGTCAAAGGTTCACTGAAAGGCTAGTTAATGGACAAGCATTGATCATATTTATAATAACATAATGGACACTAAACTTTAGATTTATTTAATCTTGAAATTATTGGCTAATATGTATTTTCCCAATTTTCAAATATTCGTTTTAAGGGGGGAATATTGTCAAACATATTCTGAAGTTGAACCTCCAAAATTTCATTTTAAGAGAGATTTAATCGTCTGCCAATTCAAAGAAGACCGCGCACCTAATACGACGTCACTGGTTGGTAAATATGTACGAATACAAAAATTCAAATAATTGGAGTCACTCTTTGTACAAAAATTGAGTTACTTTCTGGGTGAGTCGGTCAGTGTACAAAAAATGTTTTTAGTGACATTACTTGAATCTTTTAGATTTTTTGTACAATTTCGAAACGGGATTCCACAAGTCTGTATCTATCTATCTATCTATCTATCTATCTATCTAGCTAGCTAGCTAGCTAGCTATCTTATTCTGTTCCTATCTATCTAGCTATCTATCTAGCTAGCTTATTCTGTTCCTATCTATCTATCTATCTATCTATCTATCTTATTCTGTTCCTATCTATCTATCTATCTATCTATCTATCTATCTAGTTAGCTAGCTAGCTTATTCTGTTCCTATCTATCTATCTATCTATCTATCTATCTCTATCTAGCTAGCTAGCTAGCTAGCTAGCTAGCTAGCGAGCTAGCTAGCTTATTCTGTTCCTATCTATCTATCTATCTATCTATTGTCCTGTTCACATGACAATTATATTCTTCTTTCTTTTATCAACAATTAATTCTTACCCCTGGAGCTCGGCCTGTCGCCCATACTCCATATTAAACTCAAATTGAGCCCACCTGTAATGCATATATTACAGCATCAATTCAGTACGACTGTAGGTAATGACCCCCTCTGGCGCCAAATACGCCATTACTTTTTGCTCTGACAACCAGCAAAGTAGTTGTTCGTCCAAGCAAACCCTTTTGTTGTCCTCATAACACAGGAACCCTATTCACCCATAGAGGCAGAAAGTCTTTGGTCGCTGCTTATATTGAAAGAGTCATTCGCAACCGGCAGCAATCGTCAGCCTCCATTTTGAGCGACGACTTTTTTATACTCTCGGACATTTGTGGTGGTCAACTGGTCAATTTGTTGCTCTTAATCCAAAATGAAACAGCATTTTTGGTGCGAAGAATGTATTTTTTTGTGTGGAAATTTAGATGTTAATGCTTTCCATATTGACATTCACACACATTTGTTGCCCATAGATTTCGCAGCATTATCTGGTGACATCAGATCTAAACGCACAAACCTGTTACTCAGCATTAATCTATCTATCTATCTATCTATCTATCTATCTATCTATCTCAGTCTGTTCTTATCTATCTATCTACTATCTGAAATGAAAGCGCATAGGAAGTCACTGAATGTGGATTAACATTTCTTGATGTTTGCTGAACATTTTCTGAAGCCAAAAAATGTATGTGAGGAAAGGTTGTTGGAAAAATACTCTATCCAACGATATCTATCTATCTATCTACGTTCTTATTTACCGATGAGGAAAGAATGAATTGGAGAATTTAACACGCAGGTAAGCGTAATTGTGAAAAACAGCGAGTAATCAGCTTAAACAGTTTAAGTGACAAGATGACAGAACCAGGACCACAAATGAAAGAAATGAGATAAAGAGCAACAAAAGACAAAGAAGCTGTGGAGAGGCATAATCTCCAACATCCTGAAATGTCATGGCATATAAAAGAGAGATAGAAAGGCAGCTCAATGGCAAACGATGATGATTACTGTAAAAACGCATCAAATGAAAGACGGTGAAAAATCAGTGAAAGATAGACGCCATATTGCAATAAGCAAAGCGTCACCTATACTTGGAAGGTTTATTTTTACAATTATTGCTGTATTCCGAGAAATGCCGACTGAAAACACAACGTTCTTCCATCAGACTAACAAGATCAGGTGTCAACGAAATAGAATGCAACGATTATTATATGTCCGACATGACGTCATAAATTGATATTCTTAATATTGGAGAACCCCCGTGTTATTTGACGTTAAAATAAAAAATAATACAAAATAATGATAAAATAAATAATATGTAATCTTGTCTAAGGGAAAAGGATATATATATATATATATATATATATATATATATATATATATATATAGATAGATAGATAGATAGATAGATATGGGTATGATAAAAACATACGTATACGCTCATATACTTGCACGTACATATATATATATTTTCACAGGTGTTATAAAAAACACTTCTCAGTGTTATATAACAGAGTTATTTAGTATATATTAGTAAACTAGCAGCATAGCCCAGCGTTGCCCGTACTTGATTCAAAAATCGTACGGCTCATACAGCAATCGCTATCACTTGACTTAAAATATTTTTGCCCTTCCTTGCCTTTAAAGGAGTGCCCTTTGCCGTGCTGATGTTGCTACATGCCTTAAATCTTGCCTATCTCACACTGCGAATTTTTTCTAAGATAAATTATACTGATTTGTGTAAGTTGTCAAGGATTCTTTTATGGTGGTTGGATTTTCTGTCGACGTATCTGCTCTGCGGTTTTAGGAGTATTTAATGTATGTTTTATATAGGCTCTTACTCAGGTCTATTGTAACGTCTAGCAAACTGATCACTTTAGCGTTAGTATTGGTGGTAATATTCAGTTTATGGTCCTTTAAAAATTTATTTAGGTCCTTTCTCATCCGGTCCGCCTCCCTTGGTCCCAATTTCCGAAGGAGAATTATCACGTCGATTGTATATTCCATTGTTTTTTTTCTATGTCAGAGATAAATCTAAGAATCCATACTAACAGTATCCCTACAAGTTCGCATTCTTTTGCAGAATCATGTGCTACAATGGATACGCAAAATTCTAGGTTATTTCTCTTAGTCCATAAACTTCCGTTGTGGAATAGTATTGTTTTCTGTGCATGTCTAATTTTTACTTCTTGGTCAGAAATATGGCAGTATTTCATTGCTAAATTAATAGAGGCTATCAGAATATCTTCCGTGATGAATGGGTAGAAGTCACAAATAGCAAACTTCAACAATGTGCATTCGTCTTTCTATATTATTCAACCATTCAATAGGCTCGATTGTATTTCGCTAGTAGTTGATACCTAAAGTCTTTTTAGTATATATACACGCTGATGTTTTTGCTGATAATACCGATGTTATTTTTGGATGGATTGAGCAGTCGGTATTGGGGATTATTTAGAAAATTCTTCTTGTGGTCTTTAACCGTGACGAATGCTCGCTGTTTGGGTAATTTTGGTATTTTATCTGTTTTCAGCTCAGTCGCGATTGCCTTGGCATCACAACTGATAGTTTTTTCCCAGTTGTCATCCACTTTTTTTTATAAAATTTATTGACTTTTATATCGATGACTTTATAGTATAATTCTCTGTCGATGTAATAGTGGTTACCATTCTTATCCGATTCGATAATTATCTTATATATATATATATAAATATATATATATATATATATATATATATATATATATATATATATATAATATTAGTGGTCAATATATATATATATATATATATATATATATATATAAATTCCCAAGTGGATAGAATCCAGGTAGAACTCAATATCCAGGACAGAGTAAGACTATAATATAAAAGGCTCAAACACTAATATTTCATGGTTATAATTTATTACATTGGAATCGTAATCACGATCCAATTCATTGTTTTATAACGTGTTGTTACCTATAACAGTTCCGATTTAAACCGTTATTTAACTCCTCTCTTTAACACTTCTCTCTGTTAAATTTTAATCCCCACCTTCCCCTTTAGGCCTTCCTGTTCTTCTTTCTTTTGTTACCCCTCTCTAGAGCTTTCATTTCCTTCTAACACTTGTCTCCTACTCCCACACATACACTCTCACAAATTTTTTTTTTATACCGGGAGTTATATTTTTCGATTTCTTTTTGAATTTGTAGGTCTGATTACGATTGCAATGTAATAAATTATAATCATGGAATATTAGTGTTTGTTCCTTTTATATTATATACAGAGTGGACGAAAATTAGGTGGACAGTAGGAAGAATAAGTCAGTGTATCTGTTATATCATTACAATGCTGTTCATTATAACTATGGCATTTGTGGTATATTATTTTAAATTTTATAACTAAATTTATCTAATTTTTTTTCGGATAATTGTATTAGTAAATATAATTGTATATGTAAACTCAAACAAATTTTATCATTTACTTTCATTCTACTTTTACTTTTCTGTATATATATATATATATATATATATATATATATATATATATATATATATATATAAATATATATATATATATTGTTTACACGTTATTTTTATAGATGCAATTTTAGTAGATGCTCTGTTTTTTTAATCAAACAGTATTTATTTCATTTACCGGCCTGAATATAATCCATTTCATTATATGTTGTCATTGTCTACGTTAAGATACATTAAGCAGATATGATCGATCGTGAAAAATCATCATAGATTGAGTGCTTAAAATTTCCTTTCTTAAGTCCTCTTCGTCACAACCTGTGAACCCCTCCCCTGCTCTTTTGTGTACCAAGTTAATGTTAGTGAGTGTCGTTCCCGACCTGTTCCCGGTTTCTTCTTCTGGTTATGATCCAAGTTGAGATTCCCAACCTCCCCAGTTTGATTTTGCCTCCATTTTAATCTCGACTGGTTCAGTCTTTGATTTCCCCACGCCGATATTTATTTAATCTTTCCCATTCTGTTAGCTTCTTGATTCTGACTTACGAACATCTCTACATAGGAAATTTGTACATCAGACATTTTTAAATCATGGTGTTTATTTTGCATGTTACCTTTGTGAATGGGGTATTGTGGTAGGAGTTAAAGGCGAAGGTTGTCTTCTTTTGGTATATGTGTTATTTGTATTGAATGAATGGGTCGTGAATTGGATTAGCTTTGTATAGGATAGTTAATGATAAGCAGTCTCACCCACTCTCCACTTTTTTAATCATGTGAAGCAATTATTGTATTTTACAATAATAAATATTTACATCATTAGAAAATTTAAAAATAAACATTCTGAAATATTTTGATTGTTTTTACCCTTATTGAGTATATGGTAAAATCTAATTTACGGTTTGAATTCGCCTCCGTTATATTATTACTAAATTACTATTATATTATTACTAAATTATTTTATTTCTATTATATTTTATATATATATATATATGCATTCATACATTTAATACATTTTCTGTTTATACGTTATTTTTACAGATATAACCTTATTTCAGTAAATGATCTGTTATTTTTTTTTTTAAAGACATAGCATTTACTTAAATAAATTATATCCATAAAATAACGTATAAACAGAAAATATACTAAATAACTGTCGGGTATAAGCCATTTCATATATATATATATATATATATATGTGTGTGTGTTAAAGATCAAATACAGCTCTAATATGAGTCGGAATCCGACAGATTGATAAAATACAGAAAAAATAGGAAACATATCAATCTAAGATGTTTGATTTCTAAAATTTCGGCAGAGATTGAGAAGTGAAACATGTCAGACAGATATACGTTTCCTGTCGGATTCCGATCTATATTTGATCTTCAACTGCCACACACACACACACACACACACACACACACACACACACACACACAGATATATATATATATATATATATATATATATATATATAAAAATGGAGAAAGAACAGATGAAGTAATATTCCGCTCTTCGTAGCATTTACTTTTCAAAAGTGCTAAATACAAAGTAGAACAATATATTATTATTATTATTATTATTTTATTATAAGATATAAGAAAAAAACTTGTTGAAATCGCTACTCAATAGCTTTCTTGTTTCGGCACTATATTGTGCCTATTCAGGCGATGGTAAGTGACTGGTGATTAAATAATTTTAAAAAAAAATTTCTGTTGAAATTAACTTTACGTTTGATTATCCTTCTTCCTCTCCCCTCAGCGTGCTATGAAAAACTGAACATGTTGTCATATTTGTCTACAATCACAATGCATTTGTTGCTTACATGTTTCCCGTATTTGTTAATGATGACCTGTCTAAGTTCTGGTTTATCATGTCATAACCTCCCCACTTCCCTCCTCTTAGCTTAATTTTCTATTCAGCGTAGATCCGACATTTAACTGGTTGTTCAAGACAAACCCAACAAGTCTATTTTTAATTCTGACGTATTGTTTTCTCAAACCCCACTATTTATCTTTCGGAAAAGAGGTAACACTTTGTTTTTGAAACTTTCTTAAAAATTATTTAATCCCAAGTCACTTACCGTCGCCTGAAGAGGCACAACGTAGTACCGAAACACGAAAGCTATTGTGTAGCGATTTCAATATGTATTTGTCATATCTTATAATAAAATAGGATACATGTATATCATACTTATTATAAAACCCAGGTTGTATGTGTGTGTGTGTGTGTGTGTGTGTGTGTGTGTGTCTGTTCGTTTATATATTGGATCGGATTTCCTACATTTTTCAATCGATTTCAACAAAAATTCACAGGACTACGTAAAATTACCTTGCGGTGGTTCTGACAGCGCCAAAAATTGGAAAAACACAATTGTTTTTGCACGAAATCAATTTGAAAACACGATTAAGAGGCGTCACTGTCGCCAGAACGGAAGGGGGACAACTAATATCGAGTTATACTTATTATAAAACCCAGGTTGTTTGTGTGTGTGTCTGTTCGTTTATATATGGGATCGGATTTGCTACATTTTTCAACCGATTTCAACAAAACTTCAATTTTTTTGGCAGGTAGTGTTTCTTATTGTCTTGCACACTTTTTTCTTTATTTTTACATTCAGAGTGCTTTAAAAATTCCATTTACAAGACAATTGTTTATAATAAAATTCTATTCAATCGGTAGACTCATAACGATTGAAAACAATTTTTGAGTTTGACCAATTCGTAAAAAAAAAACAAAACAAAAAAAACAAACAAAAAAAATACTAATTAAGACATGCGTGTCCGTCAACCTTAAACAATAATCTTTGTCAATTTTATTTTTCAGTCTTTATGATGGTGGATACTTGATCTATCTCTTACTGTTACATCCCCGGGCAACGCCGGGCTCTACTGCTAGTATATTATAAAGAGGTAATCATACAAAGAATCAGTTAGTAATATTAACATAAGTAATGGCGAATTCTCTTCGCTAACAGACTTAATAAAGCATTAATCTATTGAATCCTTATGTATAAAATTGTTGTCAGATTGATCTGGTTTATTTTTAGAGCAGCAAGTACTTTCAAAAACATCAGGTTTGCATCCTTAACTAAGACATATTTCTATATTAATTCAGCTATATACTTAGTTCATGTCGCGTTAAATGGAAAACACATACAACAAAAGAATTCTTGTATTTACCACATTACTAAATTCATACAAAGAAATTCTCATTTGAAATATTTGAACTCTGACATTGCGACTTGCTCGTTCCAATATTATATGACCGTTAATAAATAACACAATCTTAAAAAAATCTTTTGGTCTACAATACATTTATTTAATCTTGGAGATTTATTTGTAAATGGAAAAAATACACCCTGATGATGAAAACATGTTTTCGAAAGTACTTGTTACTCTAAAAATACACTAGATCCACCTGACAACAATTTTATACATGAAGATCGGGTCATTCAAGGAATTGTTAATAAGTTAATGATTTATTAAGAATGTTAGCGAAAAGAATTCGCCATTAATTACATTAATATAATTGATTCTTTGTATGATTACCTCTTTATAATATAAAATATATAAAATATATGCTGCCCGATATAATACACATATCTGTCTATATTTCTGAGATGATGTATTACGTACGCTATTTACAGGACACATGGCACAATGGATTAAGGCGTTAGTTAGATTCAGTGACAGGACCTAAGTTCAATACATAGTTAAGACGGTGGAGAACTTGGAGAGGGGAATTAACAGGAGATAACTTATAATTGACATCCATTATTCATGGCACGTGGAATTAGAACAGTCCACCCCAGTGAGCGAAATAAAGGGTTCAGATCGACATTCCAACCACCTGAAGAAGGCCGGAGCGTACAACGGCCGAAACGTTGTAACAAATATGGCGACAAATATGAGAACAATAGTCCGAATAATGTAAATAGGATATAACACACACTGTGCATTCCATCGTTCTAATAAAGATAGTGAATCCTTCATTAAGACATTGGAATGTATACGTCGGCAGATGTAATTCCTATTGTTAAAGAAAATCAATGCTTTTACGCAAATTCTTGTATTCACTAAGATGTAACGTTTATAGTACTAAGAAATAATGTTGGATTAAAAATATATTCCATTAATTCATTAGAATTCAGTCGAGCACTTTAGAGGGAAAGCGAGAATGTGTAAATAGTGACTGCTACTGCTGATAATGCAGTGCTCTTCTATGAATCGATCACTTTGAGTGACTGGCGTGTTTATTAAAAAATAAATACGTAAACATTCATCTTCCTCTCTGGCGGGAGCTGATACCTTAGGAGAAAAATCTCCGACTGATGTCAAATCAGTCAAGTTTTGATACTGGCTTGAGGCAATCAGATGTCTAGCCACATTGATAAACTGTGATACAGCGAAACAGTCTGTCTGTGGAAGACAATATATATATATATATATATATATATATATATATATATATATATATATATATATATATATATATATATACGATTAATATAAATGTTTTCACTTAGCTGTCATATTTTCAGTACCTCAACATCGGAGTTTCGTAGACGAATCTTTTTTGCAATTGTTCAGACTCTACTTGTCAGGAAGTTTCAGCAATTGACTGACATTTTCCATTTTTCGTTATTTTTATACTGTTTGATGTAATTAATCTATCTCTTTCTCATTCTCTCTCTCTCTCTCTCTCTCTCTCTCTATATATATATATATATATATATATATATTAACGCATATTCACGTAACGCTCTTCATTAATGAATTGAGCACTCTGATAGCTGGCGTTTATATACATTCGTATATAATACGTTAGAATTTCCCTTTTTCTGCTGCGCGCCGATAGCTTAGGGGTAGGATCTCCGACTGATGCCAAATCGGTCCCAGCTTGAAGCAATCAGATGTCTAGCAACACTGATGAGCTGTGATACAACAAAACAGGCTTGTATGAGTATATATATATATATATATATATATATATATATATATATATATATATATATAAAAAAGACAATAGGAAAACTGTAATAGTTGCCGACACGTTTCGTCCAATGTGGACTTTTTCAGGACCCCCAAAAAAAACCCGAAATGAATTTATTAAGCAAAGTAACTAATAATAACAAAACAAAATATCCTTAGCAACTGGAACAATTTAGAGAACGCAATTTTCATACTTTTAACTGAAATGTACGTCAATTACTGTCACGTGTGGAGATATTGTTATTATTGCTTTGTTGACGGATTCTGCCATTTTCTTTTGATTTTACGATACTCTTGTGCACGTTTGTTTGGGATAAATTTTTCGTATATATGTATGTATGTATAATAGCTTATCATTTAAAAAACATACATATAAAACATATGTATCTATGAAAAAAATATATAAACTAACTAATTAGGTGAAAAATCATAAAAAGATGACACAATCAGAAATAATTATCACAATTGTTATTATCATTTTAATATACATCGTAACTGGAAATGTGCTTTTGCGTATTTCGATAGAACCCCCTAAAGTAACTTTTGGCAATTATTGCCTACTGAAAAAGCTAAAAGATAAAAAAGAAAACAAGATAAAGTCCTGACATTTTGTCCTTAAATTATGTCCGCCCTTGTTCTTTCGATTACCTCCATTTAATCAAGATAACCTTTACCATTTTGTTTTATTACTGTTTGGAATTCTGACATGAAGTTTTATCATATCTACATTTCAACTATGTCAGCTGCAATTCGGGTGTCTTTTAATTTTTTCCTTTTTCTGGTAGCTTTCTCTTACCTTTCTGTATTTATCGTCATTTTTTTTTTACTCGTTCTTTTGTCGATTGTTTCGTTCCGTTTATTCTGTCTTTGTTTTTATGTCTATCTATTCCCATTTTTTCATCAGTTCTTATTACTTCTCGAGTTACTTCCCTTCATTATTGTATTTTTTGTTTTTGTTTGGCCGATTATATCTTATTATTTCATATAGTTGTCAGTTTGCTATTCATATCTTGCTCCGTTCTTCGAAATCTGTTTTTTCTGTTCTTGAAATTTGGTGATCTTATCTATGATCTTTAATGTTTTCTTTTTGAAGATCAATTTGTTGCTCTCAATTTTAAAGTCAAATTTGACTCTGCGGTTCTTATTTTAATTTGCTTATAACAGTTTTATATTTGACATTACAGGCTTTGCCAGCAATTATGAAATCAATTTTATTTTTGTTTATTTGTTTGGGCCTTTACAAGTCCATTAACAGCCATTTCACTCCTGAACAACTGCATTCCAAATTGTCATTTTTTTTATCTTTCCGTGAATTTGATTAATACTCCGCCATTTTCATTCCAAAGTTTCGCCCACTAGATTTTCTATCCTTCCCTTTTTTCCAAACTTTACATTACAGTTGCTTATAAAAATGTTTAATTCCTAATGTTCTTAAATCTTTATGGATGCGTGGGTTGTGTAGTGGATATCGGCGGAGAGTTCGTTATATATTGACTGACGCGGTAAGATCTTTAGAAAAGACATGGATCCATCTCTTCTCCTGTCCAGACGGATTGAATGAGCTCTCCAGCCACGGTTGGTAATCAGTCTAGGAGGACAATTCTGAATTCAAAACTTTAGGTGGCCCTGGACCCAAATATCGGCTACTCTTTTGGCAAAAGCATAGCACTCACCACATAAGCCAACACTGTTACGGTGAAGAGATCGGCAGCAGGATGTTGGATGTGGTTGTAGAAGTCAAATGACTTACCTGCTAACATGTCTGCCTTCTCGTGTCTTCTTGGAAAAGGAAGCCAGCTAATTTTACTTCATTTATAGGAGAGTGCCAATGAGCACTTGTTTTAATATGCTCCTTTCTATGTCTCGCATAAGTGCTTGCCTCACTGGTTCTTTTAAGTAGTATGGCACTGGTATAGGTCTGTGTTTAGCTTTAGGGAATGCCCCCTCCTTCAGGTGGATATGTGTGGGTCTACCAGACATGGCTGGGAATTGCCCGTCAGTCTTTAACGCTGAATTAGAAAATTGTTTCAGTAACCATTTTTTTCAGGTTCTCCAATTGTAAAATCTAAGACACCAGATTTGTGACATTGAACTGCAGTGCTGTCATTCAAAAAGATCCTTCCTACTGGAAAATTAAACAATAATTCGGGATGAGAGGCAGAATTGTTGCAAGTCAAAGGGAAACTGTGGGGACAGAGCGCTTTGTTTCTACTAATATAGGTGCAGCCGAAACCTCTATGATGGTCCATAAGGGTTCCCGATTGGCAGCCAATGAAGGACGGCTGAAAATTTAATAGGCTGGACAAGATATTGTCATGAAATGTGACCAAACCAGGTTTATTTTTTTAACATAGTCCTCCTTGATATTCACACATTCTCCCATCGGTGTTATAGTGCTTGCATCCAATTGGTGAAAAATCTTTCATCTTGTTTAAAAAAGTCAACAACAACAACAGCTATAACGCCATCCTCACTGTGATATTGGTTCCCAGCCAAATGTTTTTTTTCATGTTGGGGAACAGATGATAAGCGAATAGGGAGAACGATCAATGTTTGAAGCCACCTTCATTCACAGCAGCGATTGAAACCAAAGATTTCTGTGTTGGAACGTTGTCCTGATGAAACAAGCCCACTTTCGTCAGTTTTTCTGGGCTTTTGGCTTTGATAGTCATTCGTAACTGCCTCAGCAAGATGGGATAGTACTCTCCATTGATGGTGTGACCCTTTTGAACATAGTCAATAGACATCCCCCCAATTTACACCCCCCCAAAAGCTAAGGCCATCATCTTCCCTGCAGTTGAAACGACTTTCGCTTTATTTGGAGCAGGTGAGGAGGGGTGTTTCTACTGCATGGATTGTCTCTTAGTCTCTGGCTAAAAGTGAAGAACCCAACACTCATTCTGGGTTAGGAAATGTTCAACAAAAAGGGCCAGCTACCTGGCAGAAACCTTTGTCATGCCATGTCGATTGTACAGAATATTCTCAACTCTTTCACAGGATATGCTAATAGCATTGGCTGTTTAATTGTCTATCGCCTGTCATCCATCAATATGTGGTGAACATAATCAATGGTTTACTCAGTGGCGGCAGTTGCAGGACACCCAGACAGTGGGCCATCTCCAAGACCCGCCTTTCCTCTCCTAAATTAAACTTCCCACTTTTGCAATGTTCATGTCATCCCCTAATGTGTCAAACCCTTCCTGGGTATGACGATAAACTACATCCGCGTCCTGGGTAAGACGATAAACTACGTCCAGCAGCAAAGCCTCTGATCAGGAGGTTTTTAGGAGCGTGGAAACAGCTCTTAATTGCTGGTGTTCCCAGGTCTACCCTGACTCAGGGTGGTAGCACCTGTTAGGGTCCCAGCTATGGCCAAATAGTTGACCCCCATAACCTGACTCAAAAAACTATGAAAGTGTAAAAATAGATTTTAATACCAGAAATATTTAAAAAAAAAAAATAGTATCAGCAAAAAAAAAAAAAAAAAAATTGAGAAAAAGAAAATACTACCAAAAATAAAAATCTTGTCAGCATTAAATAACCCATTGTGGTTAATATGCCACAAAAAAAAACAAAAAAAACAAACAATACATTTTTAAAAAAAAATATTACCAGCTATACATTTTTGAAAAAGAAAAAAGGAAATTTTGTCGGCATTAAATAACCCATTGTGGTTGATATTCCGTAAAACAAACCAAACCAAACCTAATGTGTCAACTATATCCGCATGAATGTCTTTGGAGCTAAACTCTGGTACTCGATGAAACCACGATGCCAAATTTTGTTTATTTTCAAGAGAAGTCTCTACTAGTTACATTTTAAGTTTTCTATGAACAGTCAGAAGTCAGTTTTTCTGGAAAGAAACAATACAGTTATTAATAAGAATAGTTTAAATTAATGCATGCAAGATTTCACGGTTCTAGCATCACTCCTACATAGTCAGTCTATGAACTTTTCGTCTCACCCTCGTATATGACGAGAGCAATAATTATTGGATAAGATATAATACCGTTCAATACTTATCGATGTCAACTCCGAGTCTCGTAATTTTCTCAATCACTCTTTGGTACTTTCCATAACATATACGTACATATAAATCTTAAATCAATGAATATTTGGTGTATGAAATGTGTATAGAAATGCAACTATTTGAGTAAATGAAGATATGCTTATTTTTCTATCTCTTTCCATAGGTTCAGTCGACTTATTATGTTGATTTATAAATAATACTGACTTGCGATGTTTTCAAGGTCAAATATAAAATAGTTGATTTTAAGGAAGTTTGTTTTTGCGCTAAATCTAAAAATCATATTCATTTTTTCTAATCAGATAAGAATAGAAATTATGCTAATAAAGTTCTTACTGCAAGGGTGGGCTAAAAAGTTCATAAGCTGACTATAAAAGAGTGATGCTAGAACTGTGAAATCTTGCATGCTTTAATTTCAGCTCATCTTATTAATAACTGCATTATTTCTGCCCAGGTAAACTTACATCTGAATGTTTAAAGAAGACTGCTACTAAATAGTCATAATTTTTCTGCAGGTATTTAATAATAACACAATGCCAAATTTTCAAGAAAAGTCACTACTAGGTACTTTTAAAGTTTTCTTTGAAAAGTTAGATGTCAGTTATCCTGGAAATAAACAATGTAGTTATTTTATTTATTTTTTTTAAGCGTTTCACCCCAAGCAAGGCGGGAAGCCACTAGCACGCAATGGGTTACAGAGAGTTGGAGCTAGAGCAAAGAGAAGTGATAGAGGAAAGGATGAAGAGAAGGATAAGGGATAGATCAAGGCATCTGGAGACGCCGATTGACATTACATTTGAATAGTTGGAGATTATAGCTATCAGGAAAACAGGAAAAGGAGAGGGAGTTCCACAGGTGAGAGGTGCGAGACATGAAGCTATTGGAGTAGAAGAGACGGATACATTTAACAGTTTCGACAGTGAAAGGGTGAGAGCGAGATGCCAGCCTAGTAGAACGCTTAAATTCATGAAGTCTGGGAACCAGTGAAAGCAGCTAATCGGAGCAGTTACCATGAAAGTATTTGTAAAAAAGACAGAGAGAGGCGACGGCACGTCTGTGAGAGAGCGACTGCAGACGAGATGCCAGATCAGGGTCAATTACATTGCATATCCGTCTCTGGATTTTATCAAGAACCCTGAGACAAACAGAAGAAGCACCAGACCATATATGGCAGCAATAAGAAAAATAAGAAAAGTTTAAATTAATGAATGCATGATTTCACAGCTCTAGCATCACCCTTTCTTAGTCAGTCTGTGAACTTTTCAACACCCCCTCGTAGTTTGTTAAGATTACTGGCGTTAAACTCTTCAATTTCCAAAGAGATAATTGTGGTTGCTGCATGAGTGTCATTCTTTGCGTACAGTTCTAGCATAACTAATTCTGTTTGAGGCCTTGTACGTTCTAAGTGTAGAGGGTCGTATTCTTTATGAGTTTTGTTTAATACTGTTATTCACTCAATACAAGGCCAAAGAGTCACTCAAGGTAGATGGTAAATAAATGAGCTTATTGTAAGGGCGTACAATAAGGGTGTAAGAGGTGTATATTTTGAGGAAAAGCTAGTTAGAGAACAGTTAACACTCATCTTGAAGAGGTTAAGATCGTAGTGATCGGGGAAGGCTCCTCTCGGAAGTCTGTTCCACAATGCAACAGTTCTGGGGAAGAAGCTGTCTGTGTGAAACCTCCTCCTTACCAATGGAATATGAGGAGAATTAGCTGACTCAGTGTACGTGGTTTACCAGGTCCTAGCTGGGTTCTGAAAACCTTTCGACCCGAATAAGAATGACATCGAACCGTGAATTGTACGTACTTATTTCACATACCACCCGCGGGTATAACACACTTAGTAGAATGTTTCTAAGGTATGTTTAAACCTTCCAAAATCAATTATAAATTATTAGTCATTAAAACACTAATTTTGGAATATGCTTGGTGATTACCAGCATCAGTTTTCTTCATAGCCTCATCTTTGTGTTCCTTAGAGAGTCTCTTCCCCGTCGGTGGCACATTGTTCCCAAGCACGCCATAGAATCCAGTTCGACATTTGATAGATGATGAAAATGAGGTTACTAGTCGGGATATTTCGTGGAATAATTTTAAGGATGTAAATAAATTTTTGTGGATCCCGTGAAAAAAGGGTTTTCGCTAACTTAAAATCGACTTTCTTCCCAATCAACTTTAAAATTACTGATAATAGCGATCGAATATCGATGGTCTACAGTCGAAATTTACATGTGACTGCTCGGAAGGTTATTACAGCTGGTATTGTCCCAAAGCAGCAACGTTGTGTTTAAAGTGTGAAGATTCGCGAATTTATCAGCTAGCGCGTTTATCCTGGGGGTTTACCATTTTTATTGTCGGTAGGATCCATAAAAATGGTACGGCGCCTCACACAGTGTGGTTGAGTGAAATTTCGAGTGGGAAAGCAGGAGGAAAAAAAAAGGGAAAGAGAGAGAGAGAGAGAGAGAGAGAGAGAGAGAGAATTAAAAGGAGAGAGAGAGAGAATGAAAGCAACCAGTGGGCAGGTAGAATATAAACTACAATAGAGTTATGTCCCCTGCCGTTGCAATTAATTCATTTGAGTGAGTTTAATTAATGCTTGAAGACTTCAAATAAAGAGGCTTTGTTGTTGTATGAATGGATCGAATACTTTGCGACCTCAGAGGAAGCGGATCATAAAAGAGGAAGAAAGGAGAAGTACTAAAACAGGGGAGGTATGTGAAATGAGTAGGTGTGTGTGAGAGAGAGAGAGAAAAAGATAGAGAGGGAGGGAGAGAAAGATAGAAAAAAGAGAGGGGGAGAAGAAAAGAACGTGCGGTGGAAAGAAAAAAGCGGCAAGAAGGAAATAATGAGCATAAGGAAATAGAGAGTGAAAGAGAGGAAAAGTAGCTAAAACAGGAGAGGGAGAAAGAGAGAAGTAAAAAACCTTGCAATATAAAAGACAGTGAGTGAAAAGGGGGAATAAAGAGAGGAGAGGAGAGGAGAGGTGAGAGGAGAGAGGAGAGGAGAGAAACGGAATTAATGGAAGGGAGTGGGAGAAATAGAGAGAGTGAGAAATAATGAGCAAAAAGTATGAATAAGAAGAAAGAAAAAGTGTGAGGATAGGAAGCGAAAGAAAGGAAAAGTAGAAGAAAAGAAAAGAAAACAGATTGGAGAAAGACAGGGAGCGAGGATGAGAAAGAGAGGCACTAATGGAAAGTGAAATTAATCAAAAATGAGAGAAAGAGAGGCACTAATAAGTGTATGAGAGAGAGAGAGAGGGAGAGAGAGAGAGAGGGAGAAGTGAGAAAGAGGAAAGGCAAAGCAAACAATTTTGGATGCATAGAAAGAGAAAATGATATAAAATAAAAGACAGGGGAAGAAAATAGAAATGAAGGAGAGAAGTGAGAAGAAAAATGGAAAGGTGGGAGAAATTAATGAAAAAGCTAAAGAGAGAGAGAGAGAAAGAGAGAAAGAGAGAGAGAGCGAGAGAGAGAAAGAGAGTGAAAGAAAGAGATAGAGAATCAGAGAGAAAGAAAGAGAGAGAAAGAAAGAGACACAGAGAGTGAGAAAGAGAGAGAGAGAGGACAAAAACAGCAAACAATTTTGGATGCATATATCGAAGAAATAGATATAGAAGTGGCAAAAAATCTTCAAAACTCCATTTACTTGAAAAAAAAACTTTGTCCCCATAGCAAAGATCATGTCAGGGCGAGATTATCTTTTTAAGAATGTTTTTAAAAAATAAAACGAGGAAGCCATTTTCCCCCGTTCACACTTCCTTACACCACAGTTGACGACAAAAAGTCGCGAATTCTTTTTAAAAAGACCCACTCATTTTCGTCGGAATTGTAGCGATCAGAAAGTTTATCGGGATTGTTAGAGTGATCCAAAAAGAAAACACACTAAAAAGAATTCCACCACCACAGGACACATACAATCATGCAATCTAAGGTCATTCCGACTGTCCTACCACCTGTCGGAACACTCAGACAGGACAACTCCGGAACACTCATACAGTCCCTACCTGAGTCAGGACAACCTCGACCACCTGAGTCAGGACACTCATACAGTTCAGCCAACTGAGTCAGGACACTCCGGATGATGTTAGAGTCAGGACACACATAGTCCACAGTTCGGTCACCTGAGTCAAGACACAATCTAATAGTCCGGCAGTTCAGACAACTGAGCCAGGACACTCATACTGTCCGGCTAAGTGAGTCAGGACAATCATGCAATGACCAGAGTCAGGACACTCATACAGTTCAGCCGAGTCAGGACACTCATATAGTCCAGCTGAGTCAGGACACACATACAGTCCGGTCACCTGAGTCAGGACACTCATACAATCTAACCACCTGTGTCAGGACACTCATACAGTTCAGACAACTGAGCCAGGACACTCATACTGTCCGGCTAAGTGAGTCAGGACAATCATGCAATCTAACCAACTGAGTCAGGACACTCATACAGTTCCCACATAACGTGAATACATACATTAGGTTTACGTCTCCAGAATTTTCAACTGGTACAGTGCATTAAGCTCTATTCTACTTTTTTGGCAGTTGTGATTTGAAGCCCCATGTCTGAAAAGTCACATTTGGTTTAATGGAAGAAACGAACAAACGACATAATGGGAAATAAGACTGGGGATATTAATCTAAGCATGAGAACATTCTAACTTCGTTGACTGAATAAAGCATTCTGCTGAGTATGAAGACAGACAACTGAAGAGACTACAAGTCTCGAAACGTCGTGAGTGCAACACTTTAGCTGAGCATACTGGTTCCCATATTAAAACGTATACCAATCAACACATTAATATTAAAGCATATACCAATCTAGTCATTAATATTAAAACATTTAGCAATCTACTTATTAGGACATTAAAGCATGTAGTCAATTTACTAATTAATTTTAAAACAGGACACTCATACTGTCCGGCTGAGTCAGGTCTACAGTTCATTAATACACACAGTCCGGTCAAAAACATATACCAGTTCAGTCAACTCAGGACATTAATGTTAAAGCATATACCAGTCTACTCATTAATATTAAAACATATACCAGTCTACTCATACAGTTCAGACCTGAGCAGGACACTCATACTGTCCGGCTGATGAGTCAGACAATAATATTAAGTTAAAACATATACCAGTCTACTTATTAATATTAAAGCATGTACCAATTTACTAATTAATTTTAAAACATATACCAGTCTACTCATTAATATTAAAACATATACCAGTCTACTCATTAATATTAAAACATATACCAGTCTACTCATTAATATTAAAACATATACCAATCTACTCATTAATATTAAAACATATACCAGTCTACTCATTAATATTAAAACATATACCAGTCTACTCATTAATATTAAAACATATACCAATCTACTCATTAATATTAAAACATATACCAGTCTACTAATTAATATTAAAACATATACCAGTCTACTCATTAATATTAAAACATATACCAATCTACTCATTAATATTAAAACATATACCAGTCTACTAATTAATATTAAAACATATACCAATCTACTCATTAATATTAAAACATATACCAGTCTACTCATTAATATTAAAACATATACCAATCTACTCATTAATATTAAAGTGTTGTGCATTCCATGTTGAAATCCGGTACCAATAAATAACAAACGCCAGGAATAAAATATATGAAAATAATGTATTAACGTAATAATACAAACTGGTAAAGCAGGTTGAATGTATGAAAAGTTCCAGGAATACAGGTTGGTAGTTCCAGGAAATATATATATATATATATATATATATATATATATATATATATATATATATATAGTCTTTGGTATTGAAGTATCGTTGTATGATTTCTTACTGAGTCTACGTGCTCGCTCACTGTGACTCCTACAACGCTGTTACCTCACCCCTCACTCTTCCGGTTACCTACAACCTTTTACTCTGTTACTCTGGACTGGACTGGACTCGACTTGACTCCTCGGGTATTCACTGGCAGTAGTATAAGTATACACTGGTTGAGTCCATTTGTATAAAAACGGGTGGATCCCTCGACATAAAGCATATGCCAATTTATTCATTAATATTAAAGCCTATACTAATCTATTCATTTCCTTACTATGAATGCGTACACTGCCTAATTCTGTGATAAGAGGATTGAATGATATTTGTAAAATATTATACTGAAATCAGATTTATTTTTAGTTTGGTTGCAAAGGCAAAAAAAGTTTAAATTAAAAGAAAATTGTGTTGACCTAGAACGCAAACAGAATTTCCCCAAATGTACGCCAGAAGGAATCGCGATAATTTTAAAACTTCTGATGATCAATCGCGACTCTAAAGTGCGAAACAGAGGTTGATTGATTAATTGATTTGCTTTTTACGGTTTATCAACCCCTGGTGGATCGTTTAATGTCTAAATATAATTAAGATTGTAGGAGGCTGCTTGCAGTATACGGCGTTCCCAAGCGGTTTCCTATCTAAGTAATGACTGCTCTCAATACTGCATAACTTCGCTGATCTACAGAATGGGGGTTTACACAAAAGCAAATGGCGAGGAGAGAGACATCGCAGGGAATAAGAGCAGTAATAGACCCCAAGAATCATTAAAAGAAATAGATTATTTAAGAAACTATTCAAAGAAATAATTTGAGCTAATTAAAATGTTATTCAGAACAAGTTTATAAAGTCTTTTTGGGAACTGCAAAAAAAAAAAAAAATACAAAAAAGACGAAAGTTTTCTTTTTTATTAGCATCAGATAATTTTAGTTGAACTTAGTAATGGTTAGCAACTTATAAAAACTGGTATTTATTTCCTGCTTAATTCTTATTTAAAATTTGGGAAATGAGAACTTTTACTTTAAAATAAAGTTAACTCCAAAAATCTGAGCATCAATTCTTGTTTGAAATATCTTTAATTAATATCTCATGCTTATAATATCTTTATAATATAATATAATATTTTTTATTTAATATCTTTAATTAATATCTCATGCTTATATCTGTGAGATGAGGTATTATGATTACTTACGTGGAGAAAGACGTTGATTAGATCCAGTAACTAGACCCAAAGAGTTGTGAGTTCAATACCACGCCACAGCAGTGTTGAACCAAAATTGTAGAGTTGAGTTAAAGGGAAATAACTGAAACATCCGGAACAGCATGGCACGTGGAACTAGAACAATCTACACCGGTGGAGGAAATAAAATGTTCGGTTCGAAATTCCAATCACCTGAAGAAGAGCGGAGTGTACAACGGCCGAAACATTGTGAATATTGCAATGAAGATGAGGATAACAGTCCTTATAAGGTCCATTCGTAAAACCAAAAGAAAGAAACAAAAAAAGAACAATGTATGTGGGTTTCTTTTTAAATGTCTGTTATATAGGAATAAAATATCGCTACCGACACTTGAGTTTGAACATAGATCGCCAGTGAGCAAACACAGGCGATCCCTTTATTGAATTAAATGGGTCACGCGACAATAGGAGAAACGCATAAGTAGGAAGTCTCGTGACGTCTAAGCGATCGCTATTTCTTGTCTATCCTCTTTTACTATACGGACCGCTATTCTCTACTCTATTCACTATACCAGTTTTCTTATCGGGTCACTATACGGATTACAATTCATGAGAGTATTATCAAGCAAGTACTGTTAGCGCTAGTGATATTCGAAGGCGTCTGACACCAGTATTGTTCAACGGCGTTACTATAGTTGTATCTGAGATTACAAAGTCTCTACTACGACGAGCATTACGAAAGTGACAACGAGTATTCGTTGACATCACAAAAGTGTCAACGAGTGTTCGTTGACGTCACAAAAATGCCCATGAAGGACGTAGGTGGCCATGGTTTTTCAAGGATTCCCTTTATTAATTATCTGTGATTTGACACGACTTCCTGTAAAGACAGTGGATTAGTTTCTTGATGGCTTCTCCACTCTTTTGAATTCAGAGTTGTCTTTCTCCTATATTGGTTTCCAACCAAAGCCACCATGTCTTCTCTGCTATTTAACCCATAGCTCGATAGAGAAGATATGAATACTTGCCTTTCACAACGGTATTTGTGCGAAAGTGAACGCAACAAACAAGGCCAGAATTTGATTTCGATTCGCCGATTTCACTGTGTGTGCCGATAGCAGTCGCACTAGCAACGCATATACTTTATATGAATAGCATCGATTATAATAAGAATATATTGGTACATTTTTATATTATTTTATATCTAATAAAATATTTTTTATTATCTTGTAACGTTGTTATTGAATCGGCTTGATCAATAGAGCAAATTTCATACAAAGTAGATTTATAGGCCAGCTAAAGAGCTTCGAAAACACTAGTTATAGTTTGCTAGCTGAGTTGGCTCACCATTACAACAGCAAGCTTATCGTGATTGTTAGAGTGATTCAGAATGAAAGCACATTTAAAAGAATTCCACCACCACCACGGTCAGGTCATTTCGATTGTCCTACCACCTGCCTCGGGACAATGATACACATCGACTATCTGAGTCAGGATACTAATACAGTTCAGTCATCTGAGTCAAAACACTCATATAGTCCAGCTACGTGAGTCAGGACGCACATACAGTCCAGGTACCTGAGTCAGGACACACATACTATCTAACTACCTGAATCAGGGCACTCATACAGTTCAGCCAAGTGAGTCAGGACACACATACAGTCCAGCCAAGTGAGTCAGGACACACACACAGTCTGGATACCCGAGTGGGGATACGCATACAATCTAACCACCTGAGTCAGGACACTTATACAGTTCAGCCAACTGGGTCAGGTCACTCATACAGTTCGCCCACGTGAATCAGGACACACATACATTCCAGCTACCTGGGTCAGGACAAGTATACTATCTAACCATCTGAGTCAGAACACTCATAAAGTTTAGCCAAGTGAGTCAGGAGACACATACAGTCTGGCTACCTGAGTGGGGATACGCATACAATCTAACCATCTGAGTCAGGATACTCATACAGTTTAGCCAACTGAGTTAGGACACACAAAGAGTCCGGCGACCTGAGTCAGGACACACATACTGTCCGGTTACCTGAGTCAGGGAACGCATGCAATCTAACCACCTGAGTCAGGACACTCATAATACAGTTCAGCCAACTGAGTCAGGACACTCATACAGTCCAGCCAAGTGAGTCAGGACACACATACAGTCCAGCTACCTGAGTCAGGACACTCATACAATTTAACCACCTGAGTCAGGACATAAAGTTCCTACATAGCTTGAAAACATACCTTAGGTTTAAGTCTCCAGAATTTGCAATTTGTCGAGTGTATTAAGGTCTATTCTGCTTCCTTGGCAGTTGTGATTTCAAGCCCTGAGTCTGAAAACTCACATTTGATTCAAAAACCTAGATAATCAGAGCCTGGCAGCTCAACTCTAACAGAGCAATGAAGAGAAACTGGTTTGTAAGTTCCAACACTTGAAAAGCCAGCCAGTATCTTTTCATCATCGCCAAGCTGCATTATTTACATTATTCGGACTGTACATAATACCTCATCTCAGAAATATAGACAGATCATAAAGCTGTCTCTGAGTTTTTGCCAGTTAAGTTTGTACTCACAATAAAACTCCTTGCTTTGGTTGCCTGATGGGACTCAAGTTCGCCCTAGAACTCAAGTGAAGCGATATGCACGGCCCATGGCTAAAGACGCCAGAAAAATGGTCAGCTCCTTGTACGACCCTGACTCTTTCTGCCATGCCCTACCTTTTCAAGTCTCTAATCAGACAAATGACTAGAGAATTGTTGCCTTATCTGGACTGGAGTTGAACAATTCTCACTTTTTGAACTTGTTGGGGATGAATTATTTCCCCACAGACGAAACGTCGCAGGCTTATTTGTGCTCTATCGCGACTTTCCATGGAAAATCTTGTTACAAGCTACATTCCACCAGTTCAGGCGTTTACAGGTAAATTGTGTCATGCCAAGAACACAGGGGCGAGCCATCCTTATTCACTTTGCATTTAGTTGGTAAGAAGGGAGATCGATTCGAACCACCTCTTCCCAAAACCACTGTATGGTGGAACAGACTTCCAGGTAGATGATTCCTCGACCATTAAAATCTCCATGTCAAGGGACAATAATTATCTATCCTAAATATTCCCATAATTTACAATTCTCCCGTCCATGAAAAAATTCATTTAGTAACCCTCTACCTTGGGAGATAATTGAGCTTTGTATTGTGTGAACAATAATTGAACCTATTATTGGGTGAACAATAATTGAGCCTTGTATTGGGTGAACAATAATTGAGCTTTGTATTGGGTGAACAATAATTGACCCTTGTATTGGGTGAACAATAATTGAGCTTTGTATTGGGTGAACAATAATTGAACCTATTATTGGGTAAACAATAATTGACCCTTGTATTGGGTGAACAATAATTGACCCTTGTATTGGGTGAACAATAATTGAGCTTTGTATTGGGTGAACAATAATTGAGACTTGTATTGGGTGAATAATAATTGAGCCTTGTATTGGGTGAACAATAATTGAGCCTTGTAATGGGTGAACAATAATTGAACCTATTATTGAGTAAACAATAATTGAACCTATTATTGGGTAAACAATAATTGAGCCTTGTATTGGGAGAACAGTAATTGAGCCTTGTATTGGGTGAATAATAATTGAGACTTGCATTGGGTGAATAATAATTTAGACTTGTATTGAGTGAACTATCGCATAAAAATGCGAGCCGCATTGATATCAATTTACTGTTTTCCAAGATTTATTGGTTATAAAGATCAAAAAAGTTCTGAATAGATTTCTCTTCGAGGAATTGTAAATTTAAATGAATCCCTTTCTATTTGACCATAATTTTCTCTTAAGATATATTTTATTTTTACGGTTAAAAATCTATATAGTTTATCATTTTTTTAATCATTTCATCCTAAGGTGATAATGCCATTAGGACGGATAGAGTTACTGGCAGACATGTAAATATCGTAAACGTACAGGGAAATTAATTTTGCAAAGACTAAAAGAAGCGAGGATATTGTATAATTTTCATGTTTTAATTTTATTAAAAAAGTGACCTATTCTTCAGTCATGGTAGAATATCCGCTTTGTTTATTGACGCTTTCGGAAATACATTGTGGTGATATGTTGGTTTAGCCTTGGAGATGAGGGTCATTTTGCATCGCTTCTCCACTCGAGCTGCCAATGGAAGGGCCCGAAAAGCTTTATGAATAATGTCCCCTTATTCCTATTTTAAGGGATAAGATATCATATTGAAGAAATAGTGAAGATTATGAGTAATGTTATTGCTTTATTTATTCATTTTTAATCGAATCTATTTAAAAATAAAGAATATAGAATTTTTTAAAATTATCATCAAAATGCCCTTAGTCCCAAAATTCTTCGATGTCGCGTCAGAAGTAGGGGAGGCGGTGAATAATCAAAATCAATCCAGTTCGATTTGGACTTTTTCTTGACACGATGATCAAATTAAAAAAATATGCTATTACGTGTTCCGAAATTGATTAAAAGTGTCGCCACTCAAACTTGTATGAAGAAAGAAATCTATAGGGTGGGTACTTGAGGTACTAGGGTAATAAAGCTGAGTAGGTTACAAGGAAAACGACCAGGAATAACTTGTCTGCGTTTCCAGACCCCGAAAACAACTGATGTTGCAACCAACGCCACCAATACTTTGAAGTGACAGGAAATTTTGAAATTATATCTGAATTACTGAAAAATCTTCCTATAAAATTTATTAAATTCTTCCAGGTATTAAATTGTGAGAGTGTGAGCTGTCAAAATTGTTGGTTCATTTTCTTTAGTTTGCTGTTGAAGAGGCATTTTAGTTAGGCGAGATTTTTTTAAAAATTTGTTATGGTTTCCGCTTTGCCCGATCTACAACTGACGTGCTCACGGCCATAACCGATTTGAATATGAAGCACTCAACAATAATGGAGAAGCTCTATCCGTGGATCTCGACATCTCTAAAGCGTGCATAATTTTCATGTTTTAATTTTTTTTTTAAAAACTGACCTATTCTTCAAAGTCATGATCGAATATCCCCTTTCTTTTTGACGTAAGCTAATAGCCCTGAAGAGTGAAGGTATTACAAAAATGCATTCACGAAACTTCGAAGTCGGTATGATTGAAATAACACCACTCATTTAAGTGACATGTTTCTTCACATTAATTCTATTAAATTCTTCCTATATATGCCATATTCTTTCAGGCCATGGAGATCATGGCTTTCCAGATTTTTTTTTTTTTGCTCTACGCAACATTCTGCCATTTATCTTCCCTTTTTTCCTTGTTCTGGCAACAATTCACACACACTTATTAAGTAGTTTACTCACTGTTTTCCCCTGCTTCTCTTTACCTAATTGTGTCCTGCGAATGTTGAATTCTCCGCACCTTCTTTCCTCCTTATGTGCTCCAGAAATTTCATCTCGCTTTTTGATTTTAGGTACAAGTTTCCTTGTTGTTCTTTTTTCATTATGGCGCTTAATATTTCATCCCCTGCCATAAAAACAGCGAACAGAAAACAAAAATAAAAACAATGGCATGATCCATCAAAGAATTTCCCGGTATCCCGATTGGCCATTCCAACAACGGTTTTATTTTGTGTTACAAAAGCGTAAAAGAAAATTATATCAACTCCCTGAGTCGAATTTCACGGAGTCCTGCAATTTGCCTTATTTCTCGCGGCTGGCTGGATTCCTCAACGAGAAACGAACCGATTGATCCCATGTCAGAGGTTTTCTATTCTGTCTTGTTGCATTTTAGATTTTGTGTTTTAGTTTTGAGCGAATATGCGAAACAAAGAAACATATGGATAGGTATGTGTGTATAGGGAGCGTGTGAGAAAAAATTACACAAGCCGAGAGGATAAAATAAAAGGGTGGGGGAGAGAAGTAAAGAAGAAGAGAGAGAAATAGAGAGTGATGGCAAATGATAAAGTGGGTAGGTGCAAGTATGCGGAACGAGAAAAAAATTAATATTAATATAGAGAGTGTGGGAGAAGAAAGGGAGAGAGGGATTGAAAGAACAAGTGATGGAGGGAGGGAGGGAGAGTAAGGGAGAAGGACTAGAAGAGTAGAGTGCATATAGTTTTGGGGCGAAGACAATATTTTTACGCACACACATCTCTCTCTCTCTCTCCATATATATATGTGTGTGTGTGTGTATGTGTGTGTCCGTATATACATACATATATATATATATATATATATATATATATATATGGTGTGTGTGTGTGAGAGAGAGAGAGAAAGAGAGGAATCTGTATATATATATATATATATATATATATGTATATATATATATATATATATATATATATATATATACATGTGTGTGTGTGTGTGTGTACAAATACGATAATAAATTTATATACACGCAGAAATACTTGCACGCAAGTATAAATATATTTCTTCCTTGGGTGTTATATATACAGTGCTGAATGTTATGAAACAGAGATATAAATATATATTAGCGTATATGCATAATATCCAACGTCGATAACACGACGCGGAGTTTCCTGTAGCTTAAGCAATTTTCAGATGTGGATTCTTACCGTTATCTGTCGCGTTCTCGATTATTATATATATATATATATATATATATATATATATATATATAATCATGATAACGCGACAGATTATATATATATATATATATATATATATATATATATATATATATATATATATATATAAAAGAAATATGTTGTAGTGGTTCCAACGAGAGAAAAGTATGTATATTAAAAAAGAAGGGGGTGCCGCAAACGTTTTTGGTTGTAATGTGGATTTATTGAGAAAAAATATTATACTTTGTTTTACATAATTTCACGACACGTGTTTCTGGTCTGGTCTCGCAAAACCGTCTTCAGGTGAAAGTGGAGATTTTTACATATTATTAAAAATAATTAATTTTTCTTCATGTTCAATGTGGAATATTCTCGATATGAGACATTCTGTTTGTGTGTTGGCAATCCGAATTTTCTTTCTGAGAAAGAAAATTCGGATTGACAAACAAAGTATAATATTTTTTCTCAATAAATCCACATTACAACCAAAAACGTTTGCGGCACCCCTCTTCTTTTTTAATATATATATATATATATATATATATATATATATATATATATATATATATATATGTCTGTGTGTGTGTGCGCGCGTGTGCGCGCGTGTGTGCGCGTGTGTGTGTATTTAGTTGGATTGATGTGAGTTTGTGAACCTGGATTTCACGCTATTTGCGGTCGTCAGACAATCGCAAATAGCGTGAAATCCAGGGTCTACAAACTCACATCAATCCAACTAAATATGTTAGCTCTTTCACTGATATTGAGCGCTTTCCAATAAGTATATATATATATATATATATATATATATATATATATATATATATATGCATGTATTTATATATATATATATTTATTTATATATATATATATATATATACATTTTACATATATCTATATCTATCTATCTATATATATATAATTTGAAGAAAGGGTCCATGTGTTGCGCTTATAGTATGTAAAATAGATAGGTTGGTTAATAAAACAAGGGCAAATGAAAGGGTACCAATATAATCAGTACGATAAAAAGTTATTAAATATTAATTATTAACCATATGACAGAAATGAATGATGGAAAAAAGGTTTTAAGTACGGAATTTTCGGACATGCCTGTGACCTTCATCAACGGAACGAGACAAAAAAACAGAAAAATGGGGATTACTCACCAACAGATCTTTTTAGACGGTGCATTTTCTGGTGGAAATCATATAATTAGCAAAAAAAAACAGTCATTTTTTGACTCCTCGCTGTGCGAAACTTTTTATGAAAATAAACTTAAATCTAAAATTATAATATATATATATATATATATATATATATATATATATATATATATTTCTAAAGAATTACAGGATTTATTTTTAATCCGATATTTTTATTACTTCAAACATTATTTTTAGTGGATACCCGTGTGTGAAATAGACGCCTCATTTTTAAACAGTGAATATTACGCCTATCGGCTTGCTCACTCAAGAAAATACCAGGGAGCAGTTTGACAATTTTTTTCGTCCTCAGATAATGTTGATCATTTTATCTTTTTGTTCTGTACACAACGCTTATAGATTTTTACAAACAGTTATTTGATCTCTTGACCATTTTATTCCCACTATGTTGAGATTTTGGTAAGTCTATAAAACAGTAGTTCTTTCCCCTCTTCCAAAACACTCACGATTTCGAAATTTCAAATTTTTTCTGGCACCTTTTAAATTTCAATCTAAAAATTCGAATTTTAAGAAAATGGTGAAATTGTCACATTTAAAAAGAGTAAATAAACGTAATGTTAAAAATTAGCAAATTACAAAATTAAAAGTCTTTATGAAGATATTAATAATAAAAATATTTAATGCGTTCACTCATGTTAACTTTGAAATGCACGAAATAGTGAATATGTTGCCAATTTCTTAATTTTAGTTTTTTTTTCTGAGCTAACTGCCTGTCATTTGAAGGTGCGTGCAAGCTAAGTGAAGCAGTACGATCCTGAAAAGACGGAAGAAAGCAGTATTTTGCCTGAAATTGACTTCGAGTTGCGCGAATGTGACATTTGTAATTTACAATGAAATTTCCCATCTTGACACAGGGGTAAACAAAAATGGAAGAAACTGAAGGGGGGGAGATAGAGAAAGGATGAGATAAAATTTAATGAATTCAAAATTAATTAATTAGATCAAAAGACAAGTTGGACAATATCAACGTGGGCAGAAGTAAATATATCGATAAATATGTAGATAAATACAAACTGCGATGGATAAATTGTCGTCGAAACGATGCAAAAATGAAGAATATAACACTGACATCTCATTTTAACAGATATATTTAACAAAATTACACAAATATCTTGAAATACTAAAGAGTACATTTATTCAATAAAATCACCATTAGTTTCAACCACGAACTCCAGACGACTCCGGGATCTCCTGCAACTATTCTGGACAGTCTCCTTGTTTAAATGGGTGAATGCTGCCATAATCCTATCCCTCAGTTAATCTTTGGTGTTACAAGGAGTTTTGTTGGTCTCTCGATTAACTGCGTCTCACACATAATAATCAAGGGGTTGCAATCTGGGGAGTTAGGTGACCAGATGTAAGGGGTGATGTGTTTGCAGAAATTGTCTGACAGTCATGACAGAGTTCTCCTGCTTTTGTGGAATCGTGTAGAGTCCTGCTGCCAGGACTTCCAGGGTCTTCCAGCAGCCAACCTCTTGACCAATTCGTTTTTTGATTTTATCTAGTTCCCACTCCACATTTCACTTCAAGGTTCTAGTGTCCTTGTATATCAGATCTCGTGGGCCTTCCCTTTGCAAACAGAGGGAATCCTTACTGAGTCTGAATGTTATTGGACTCTAGTTTCTTGAAATTCATTTTTTTTTTCTCTTCCATTCCATTATATTCGTTAATTTAAATTAATTTACACGCTTTTTAAATTTTCTATTCCCAGAAAAATAAACTTGATAAGTCCTTGGACGAAACCAGTTGTTTTTTTTTAGCTTTTTCTTTTAAAAAATGCCTTATAAATTTTGTCTTTTCTTATATATATATATATATATATATATATATATATATATATATATATATATATATATATATATATATATATAATATAAAATACCTGAAAAAGTATTCCATTTAATGAGTTAAATAAATACAGGTCGTCCTGGGTAAGACGTTAAACTACATCCGCATCCTGGGTAAGATGATAAACTACATCCAGCAGCAAGGCCTCTGATCAGGAGGTTCTGATGAGCGTGGAACCACCTCTTAATTACTGGTGTTCCCAGGTTCACCGTGACCCAGGGTGGTAGCACCTGTTAGGGTCCCAGCTACGGGCAAATAGTTAACTATTACCAGCAATACTTTTTTAAATAAATTATTACCAGCAATACAAATTTGAAGGAAATATATTACCAGAAACAGATTTTTGACAAAACAAAATATGACCAGCAATAAAAAATGTTGTCGGCATTAAATAACCCGTTGAAGTTGATATACCGTGAAAGAAAATAAACCAAACCAATCTAAACAAAAGAATACATATTCTATTCATACGAATCTATCCTAAAAATGTTGTTGGTATTAAATAACCCATTGAGGTTGATATACTGTAAAACATATTAAAGCAAACCCTAAATACAGAAATACGGACACCATCACACACGAATTCAGATACGTTAATGGTAACGAAAATCCCGCTCCCATTAGAGAAATACATTTGTCCTTACTGAGTGGGGTCAGAAAAATTTATAAAAAATTAGCTTATATCCCCCAGCTGCGTTAAAGCAATATAGACTGCTCATAGATAATAATGTATCGTCCATTCAATAGTCACCCATCCAATAATAATCACGAGCTTTTAATAAAAAAAATGAAAATCTACACACGCGCGAAATAACATTTTTCCCCAATAGGGAGTTCAAATTCATTTTATTTTTCGTTGATGAAGAACACAGGCGTGCCGGAAAATTACGATTTTTAATATTTTTCACGCCATGTTTGTATTTCCTCTAATGGCTTAATAATATACAATAATAATTATTATAACTATTATTAAGGAGAAGAAGTGCGTGCAATTCTTCTTCAGTCAGTTAGCGTGCACGCCACACCCTGCCAATATACCTCATAAATAATGGACTAATCCGTTTTGATCACGATAAAAGGCGGGAAAAATGCACCATAGACGCTGTTTGCTTTCAGTGAGAAAATAAAAAAATAAATAAATAAAATCAATAAATTACGGAGGCGATAAAGCTTTCTTCTGCTTAACGTCTGGTTCAATGAAATAGGAACTTTTATTATCATTATGATGTCTTTTTCAAATTTCTTTCATACGCTCTGCAAGAAGCATACGTAGATAATATTTCTCTATTATATAATGATCGTATCTCCTTTTCGGAAGAACTAAATACAGCAAACCGGTTCATAATGTGTGCCACGAGGTATCTAATATATATATATATATATATATATATATATATATATATATAAATAAACAAAGAGAGAGAGAGAGAGAGAAAGTGTGTGTGTGTGTGTGTGTGTGTGTGTGAGAGAGAGAGAGAGAGAGAGAGAGAGAGAGCAAATATGTCTGCACTTTAAAAGGTCACTCTAATCTCAACACCAAAAGACTGGATTTTGACCAAAAAGGGCGCCAGCATTTTGTCACGAGATAAACGGGTGCTGTAATTCTCATGTATGTATATATATATATATATATATATATATATATATATATATATATATATTAGTGGAAAATATACATACATATGCAAAATAAATAAATACCCATACATGTATATTTTTAGAATAATAATTCCAAGAGGAAGAATCCAGGTAGAACTCAATGTCCATGACAGAGTAAGGATATAATAAAAAGGCTTAAACACTAATATTCCATGGTCATAATTTATTCCATTGGAATCGTAAATACGATCCAATTCATCAGACCTACAAATTCAAAAAGAAAACAGAAAAAAAAACAACCCCGGAAATAAAAACAGATGTTTCATAATATAGACAAATTTTGTCTATTTATTTTAAGTAAGTTCGATTCATATTGTCTGATAAGCTTAATAACATTATCATTGAAAGACGAAAGGAAATCACCATATTGATACATGTTTTAATCCTATCTAAGCTTTCGGCTTACATAAGCCATCATCAAAGATGACAATTACATCTCAATATATCAAACAATACACGGACAAAACAAATATATATATATATATATATATATATATATATATATATATATATATATATATAGGTAATAATCCGTTGGTATATAATACAAGTGGATCTTAATAATATAAAATATTAAAACTGATCCACAAAAAGAGCTCAATGAATTTATTATAACAGAGCCAATAATTTACATAGAATAGAAATAAAAAAATGACCTCATTCAAATAGATATTTCGGACCACAAGACTTACAGGCCTTGTCAACCCTGAGGAGTGAAGAAATAAAATGGGAGCTTAAAATTTAAACATTTAAAGACTAAGAGAAGAATAAGACGAAGAGAGAAAGAGGAAAAAGATAAAGAAAAAAGAAAAAGAGAAAGAAGAATAAAAAGGAAGCTGCAGAGAGAATATAAACATAAATTCAAATAAACTCCCTATATCATGGTAAAGAAAGTGGGAGTGTCTGGTTTGACCTATATTTTAAAATATTAACATCTCAACTTAGGTTGAAACAGAATCACAAAATTGAAGACACAAGTGAAAACAATTTTAAAATTTAAATAGAAAATAGTAAATACAAGTTCAAAGAATAAAATATATTTTTCACCTTTAAAAAAAATCCCAAATCTATGCACGCAAAATATAGGAAAAAAACATCAATAGATATTTATTACTTCTTTCTCTGTTTTTTCTTTTTCCTCTTTCTCTCTTCGTCATCTTTTATTCTTTAAATGTTTCCATTTTAGGCTCTTGTATTATTTGTATTAAGGGACCTTTTATTAAACTAATTTGGAATTGTGCTGATTTGTCTTGCTTAAAGTAACAGGCAAAAATATCGGTCAATTTGCTGTATAAACCGATTTACAAAGTTCCACAATTTAAGGAAAAGATTTTTGGCCGTGTCAGTGTATTTTAGGCTGACTACTATAATTCAATTCTTCCTTTCTTCCTTTCTTCCCTTTCTTTTACTCTTCCTCTCTATATCTGATTTTTTTCCAAAGAACTTGACTATCCGCCTCTTTCTTTTCTCTCTTGCTTTCTCTTCACCCTGTCAATCTAATATATCAGTCTGGGTTATTGTCTCCATTTACTAAGAGATTTCGGTCTGAAGTGTTGAATATTTAGATATTCATGAAATAAATAATAACCAAAATGAATCTTTAAGATTTTCTTGTTTATTTTTAATATTGAGCTATGGTCAGAAAGGTGTAGAGTGATTCTTCGTATTAAAGATGTTGTAGTATAGCCTATATAATTATTTACGAATTTTGATTGCACAGAAATACAATTTCTTAATGGACTTAAATGTCCATCTATAAATACAAAATGAAATAGGACAACTATTATTTACGAATATAAATGTTCATTAAGGAATTGTATCTCGTAGTAAGCTCTTAGTAAATTTCGGTCTGAAGAGATGAATATATAGATATTCACAAAATAAATTATAACCAAAATGAGTCTTTAAGGTTTTCTTCTTGATTATTATTATTATTATTATGCACTGTAGTTTACATTGAGTGTTCTCTGGATTAATATCCTCCTTGGACTTATCCCTACCAGTCACAAATTGGTTATATATATATATATATATATATATATATATATATATATATATATATATATATATATATATATATGTGTGTGTGTGTGTGTGTGTGTGTGTGAAAATAGCAATTATGATATTCCCGGACCCCAAAACTCTTTCAAATCAAAAATCAGAAACAATTTTTATTAAGTGATTATGAAGCCGGTTAAAAAAAAATATCTAAAAAAAACAAAAAAAAAAACAAAAAAAAAAACATAGATCATAAAGGTATAAGTCAGCGATTCCTAATTCATTATCTAAAATAGCAAGGACCATTGATAAAGGCAATGGTATCCAGTGAAAGCTGGGCAGTGGTGAGAGTCAATAAAAGCAGAATGTTTCATTAATGCTCTCAAGACCAAAATTGCAAAGGAGCCAACAGCACCAATATGTAAGATAACTGTAGAGCTAAAAGTGAGCCCCATGATACCAAGGTAACTTTTCATGTACTCATGAAAATCAGAAGGTCAGAAAGGTGTAAGTCAGTGATTAGTTGTCTCAAGATTCATGAGACCACTATTAAAATATTTTCTGACAACAAAATCTTCCCTGTGGATGCTGTTTTAAACCACCAATATAACTCACATTTTTCTCCAAGTTTTGAAAAAAGGTGGTTACTAATGCCTACTATATGGTACCTCAGTACCATATTTTTCCATTGATTGAGGCCAACTACCCAAAGTGTAACTTTGTGTAGACTTAGGAAGGTGCTCTCTGGCCCTTTTACAGCACAAATCTGAGCTTATAAGACTAGGCCTTGTAGAGTGCTTTAGTAAAATCTCCCAACCCAACATTAATACTCTCAGAGTTGTCTTCAAGGATGAGTAGGGCAATTTGCTCAATGTTTCTGTGGTTAAGAGCAGTGCAAGTTTTTTTTTTTGAGGATATAATTGAAAATAATGGAAATGTTATTAAGTGATTTGTTTTGACATATATCAGTAAGTTTTAGGATTATCTTGTATGATTAATAGGCTGATTTAGGCATAATACGTACGCTTAATATTTTTAACTATGAATTTCAATTATACAAGGAATTTGTTGGGTAATTCCAAGTGGTGTAATGGTTAACAAGCATGTCTCACGAGATTAATTGCAACTGAATTGTGACTTCGATATTTCCAGTATTTTGCCACAATTAAGCTTCGCTTAGTAAATCACAATGCAGCGGAACCTCGGTTATCGAATGTCTCAAATGTCGAACAAATCGATTTTCGAATGGAAAATTCGAGATGAAAATGCCTCGGTTATCGAACAAAATTTCGGTTCTCGAACAAGATTGCCGAACTGAGTTATCCCGAACGAAATAATTTCTGAGGCGACTGCCGTATTGTAGCCGTAGAATAAAAGTCTTCAGAAAATTACCCGGAAATATGAGAAAAAAAATCTTCATTACGTGAAAATAAGAAGGAATTGTCATGAATGTAATCAAATGAGGAATTGCCACGATTGTAATCAAATGAAGAATTGCCATGATTGTAATCAAACGAGAAATTGTCATGATTTTAAACAAATGAGGAATTGTTATGATTTTAATCAAATGAGGAATTGTGATGATTTTAATCAAATGAGGAATTGTTATGATTTTAATCAAATGAGAAATTGTTATGGTTTTAATCAAATGAGGAATTGTTATGATTTTAATCAAATGAGAAATTGTTATGGTTTTAATCAAATGAGAAATTGTTATGGTTTTTAATCAAATGAAGAATTGCCATGATTGTAATCAAACAAGAAATTGTCATGATTTTAATCAAATGAGGAATTGTTATGATTTTAATCAAATGAAGAATTGACATTATTTAATCAAACGAGAAATTGTCATGATTTTAATCAAATGAGGAATTGTAATAATTTTAATCAAATGAGGAATTGTAATGATTTTAATCAAATGAGGAATTGTTATGATTTTAATCAAATGAGAAATTGTTATGGTTTTAATCAAATGAGGAATTGTTATGATTTTAATCAAATGAGAAATTGTTATGGTTTCAATCAAATGAAGAATTGCCATGATTGTAATCAAACGAGAAATTGTCATGATTTTAATCAAATGAGGAATTGTCATGATTTTAATCAAATGAAGAATTGACATTATTGTAATCAAACGAGAAATTGTCATGATTTTAATCAAAGAGGAATTGTTATGATTTTAATCAAATGAGAAATTGTTATGATTTTAATCAAATGAAGAATTGCCATTATTGTAATCAAACGAGAAATTGTCATGATTTTAATCAAATATGGAATTGTTATGATTTTAATCAAATGAGGAATTGTCCTATTGTAAACATACGGACAATTGTTATGATTGTGATCAAACAAGGAATTGTTATGATTTTACTCAAATGAGGAATTGTTATGATTTTAATCAAATGAGAATTGTCATACATTCGTGTGTTGTGACGTGCTTTTCTTTTCCAGTTTTATTGTACTGTGAATTTTTTCTCTACATTGATTCATATTGGAAAAATAGTTTATGTTTACGAACATTTCGGTTTACGAACGAACTTCAGGAACGAATTAACTTCGTGAACCGAGGTTCCACTGTATAAGGAATTTGAATAAAAAGTTTACTTTTAAAAACAAGTTCGTACCCTCATACATATCTGCATATATGTTTGTATGTTTGTGAAAACCCGCACATGCATGCACACGCAATATGTGCAGAAGATAATTACACCGAATTGAATGTCTTATTTCACGTACGTGCACACACATCTATACACTTCTGTTCGTGTGTATGCGTGTGTGCTTGAAGTCATGAAATATATGAATTCCACTTGTGGATTTGAAGTTTTCTGAAATAAGTTTCTTCGTTTTGGCTCATCATTTCGCAAAAAGACATCATTAATCACTGGTGAGGAGAAAGATGATGATTCACTTTAAGGTTATAAAATGTTCACGAATGAATACCTCTGTCAACTACCTGTTCTCTGTTTTTAATTTCAGCTTGTAGAGATTTCCATTTATGCTTCCTTGAAAACTATTTGACTAAATTTTGTTCGCGAGGCCGATTCTCGATTCATGACTGAATTTGTTTTTATATTCCTTCAACATATCTTCAGCAAATTGGAAAATATTTTGATGCATAAAACGAAAAACCCAGACGAATAACGTCATTCATACAAATATATCAGTTTTATTCCATTTTGATGTTTCCGATGAGAACAATGGCTTCATTCAATTTATTTTGCAAATGAAGAAGATATTTTGGAAGAAGACCAAATCTGTTTGCCGTTGATATCCGTTATAAAATAATCGTGGAACAAACATTCAACATTTAAGTATGAAATGTCATTTCACGAACGACAGTAAACAGATTGGGAATATTAAAGACTAAATATTTAAGACTAAATATTGCCGAGACAATGAAGTAAACTGGTGAAAGGTACTAATATTGGGAAAAATTATTTTACCCCTTGATTGAAAGTTTTCAGAAATGTAACGAAAGTAAGAGAAAAAAATCTTCATTACGAGAAAATAATGAGGTACTGTCATGATTGTAATGAAATGAGGAATTGTCAATATTTTAATGAAATGAGGAATTGTCAAGATTGTAATCATACGAGGAATTGCCATTATTGCAATCAAACGAGGAATTGTCGTGATTGTAACCAAACGAGGAATTGTCATGATTGTAATCAAACGAAGAATTGTCGTGATTGTAATCAAACGAGGAATTGTCGTGATTGTAATCAAACGAGGAATTGTCATGATTGTAATCAAATGAGGAATCGTCGTGATTGTAATCAAACGAAGAATTGTCGTGATTGTAATCAAACGAAGAATTGTCGTGATTGTAATCAAACGAGGAATTGTCGTGATTGTAATCAAACGAGGAATTGTCATGATTGTAATCAAATGAGGAATCGTCATGATTGTAATCAAACGAAGAATTGTCATGATTGTAATCAAACGAGGAATTGTCATGATTGTAATCAAACGAAGAATCGTCATGATTGTAATCAAACGAAGAATTGTCATGATTGTAATCAAACGAGAATTCATGATTGTAATGATTGTAATCAAACAAGGAATTGTCATGATTGTAATCAAACGAGGAATTGTAATCAAATGATTCGTCATTGTAATCAAACGAGGAATTGTCGTGATTGTAATCAAACGAGGAATTGTCGTGATTGTAATCAAATGAAGAATTGTCGTGATTGTAATCAAACGAGGAATTGTCATGATTGTAATCAAACGAAGAATTGTCATGATTGTAATCAAACGAGGAATTGTCATGATTGTAATCAAACGAGGAATTGTCATGATTGTAATCAAACGAGGAATTGTAATCAAACGAGGAATCGTCATGATTGTAATCAAACGAAGAATTGTCATGATTGTAATCAAACGAAGAATTGTCATGATTGTAATCGAATTGTCATGATTGTAATCAAACGAGGAATCGTCATGATTGTAATCAAACGAAGAATCGTCATGATTGTAATCAAACGAAGAATCGTCATGATTGTAATCAAACGAAGAATTGATTGTAATCGTGATTGTAATCAAACGAGAATTATCATGATTGTAATCAAACGAGGAATTGTCATGAATGTAATCAAACGATTGTAATCAAACGTCATGATGACTGTAATCAAACGAAGAATCGATTGTAATCAAACGAGGAATCAAATGATTGTAATCAAACGAAGAATTGTCGTGATTGTAATCAAACGAGAATTGTCGTGATTGTAATCAAACGAATTGTCGTGATTGTAATCAAACGAGGAATTGTCGTGATTGTAATCAAACGATTGTCGAATTGCAATCGAAATATAATCAAACGAAGAATCACCATGATTGTAATCAAACGAGGAATTGTCATGATTGTAATCAAACGAGGAATTGTCATGATTGTAATCAAACGAGGAATCGTCATGATTGTAATCAAACGAAGAATTGTCGTGATTGTAATCAAACGAGGAATTGTCGTGATTGTAATCAAACGAGGAATTGTCGTGATTGTAATCAAACGAAGAATTGTCGTGATTTAATCAAATCAAACGTAATCAAAGAATTGTCATGATTGTAATCAAACGAAGAATTGTCATGATTGTAATCAAACGAGGAATCGTCATGATTGTAATCAAACGAGGAATTTTCATGATTGTAATCAAACGAAGTCAATTGTAATCATGATTGTAATCAAACGATGAATCGTCATGATTGTAATCAAACGAGGAATTGTCGTGATTGTAATCAAAAACGTGATTGAGAATTGTCGTGATTGTAATCAAACGAATTGTCGTGATTGTAATTGAAATTGTAATCGTGATTGTAATCAAATGAGGAATTGTCGTGATCGTAATCAAACGAGGAATTGTCATGATTGTAATCAAACGAGGAATTGACATGATTGTAATCAAACGAGGAATCGTCATGATTGTAATCAAACGAAGAATTTTCATGATTGTAATCAAACGAGGAATTGTCATGATTGTAATCAAACGAGGAATTGTCATGATTGTAATCAAACGAGGAATCGTCATGATTGTAATCAAACGAAGAATTGTCATGATTGTAATCAAACGAGATTGTAATCAAACGAGAATTGTCATGATTGTAATCAAACGAGGAATCGTCATGATTGTAATCAAACGAAGAATCGTCATGATTGTAATCAAACGAAGAATTGTCATGATTGTAATCAAACGAGAATTGATTGTAATCGTGATTGATTAATCAAACGAAGAATTGTAATCAAACGAGAATCGTCATGATTGTAATCAAACGAGGAATTGTCATGATTGTAATCAAACGAGAATTGTCGTGATTGTAATCAAACGAAGAATAATGAATTGTCGTGATTGTAATCAAACGAAGAATAATGTCGTGATTGTAATCAAACGAAGAATCTTCATGATTGTAATCAAACGAAGAATTGTCGTGATTGTAATCAAACGAAGAATTATCGTGATTGTAATCAAACAAAGGAATTGTGATTACCGCAATCAAACATGATTGTAATCAAACGAATTGTCGTGATTGTAATCAAACGTCATGATTGTAATCAAACGAAGAATCGTCATGATTGTAATCAAACGAGGAATTGTCGTGATTGTAATCAAACGAGGAATTGTCGTGATTGTAATCAAACGAAGAATTGTCGTGATTGTATTCAAATGAGGAATTGTCGTGATCGTAATCAAACGAGGAATTGTCATGATTGTAATGATTGTAATCAAACGAGGAATCGTCATGATTGTAATCAAACGAGGAATTTTCATGATTGTAATCAAACGAGAATTGTCATGATTGTAATCAAACGAATTGTCATGATTGTAATCAAACGAAGAATTGTCATGATTGTAATCAAACGAAGAATTGTCGTGATTGTAATCAAACGAGGAATTGTCGTGATTGTAATCAAACGAGGAATTGTCGTGATTGTAATCAAACGAAGAATTGTCGTGATTGTAATCAAACGAGGAATTGTCGTGATTGTAATCAAACGAGGAATTCTCGTGATTGTAATCAAACGAAGAATTGTCGTGATTGTAATCAAACGAAGAATTGTCATGATTGTAATCAAACGAAGAATCTTCATAATGGTAATCAAACGAAGAATTGTCATGATTGTAATCAAACGAAGAATTGTCATGATTGTAATCAAACGAGGAATCGTCATGATTGTAATCAAACCAAGAATCGTCATGATTGTAATCAAACGAAGAATTGTCGTGATTGTAATCAAACGAGGAATTGTCGTGATTGTAATCAAACGAGGAATTGTCATGATTGTAATCAAACGAGGAATTGTCGTGATTGTAATCAAACGAGGAATTGTCGTGATTGTAATCAAATGAGGAATCGTCATGATTGTAATCAAACGAGGAATTGTCAGGATTGTAATCAAACGAGGAATCGTCATGATTGTAATCAAACGAAGAATCGTCATGATTGTAATCAAACGAAGAATTGACATGATTGTAATCAAACGAGGAATCGTCATGATTGTAATCAAACGAGGAATTGTGATTGTAATCAAACGAGGAATTGTCATGATTGTAATCAAACGAGGAATTGTCGTGATTGTAATCAAACGAGGAATTGTCGTGATTGTAATCAAACGAGGAATCGTCATGATTGTAATCAAACGAGGAATTGTCATGATTGTAATCGAATGAGGAATTGACATGATTGTAATCAAATGAGGAATTGTCGTGATTGTAATCAAACGAAGAATTGTCGTGATTGTAATCAAATGCGAAATTGTCCTTATTGTAATCAACGAGGAATTGTCCTTATTGTAATCTAATGAGAAATTGTCATGATTGTAATCAAAGGAGGAATTGTCGTGATTGTAATCAAACGAGGAATTGTCCTGATTGTAATCAAATGAGGAATTGACATAATCGTAATCAAACGAGGAATTATCGTGGTTGTAATCTAATGAGTTATTGTCATGATTGTAATCAAATGCGAAATTGTCCTTATTGTAATCAACGAGGAATTTTCCTTCATTGTAATCAAATGAGGAATTGTCCTTATTTTAATCTTATAAGGAATTCACATGATTGTAATCAAACGAGGAATTGTTCTTATTGTAATCAAATGAGGAATTGACATGATTGTAATCAAACGAGGAATTGTCATGATTGTTATCAAATGAGGAATTGACATGATTGTAATCAAACGAGGAATTATAATGGTTGTAATCTAATGAGGAATTGTCGTGATTGTAATCAAATGCGAAATTGTCCTTATTGTCATCACCGAGGAATTGTCCTTATTGTAAATAAATGAGGAATTGTCCTTATTGTAATCTAATGAGGAATTGTCATGATTTTAATCAAATGAGGAATTTACATGATTGTAATCGAATGAGGAATTGACATGATTGTAATCAAACGAGGAATTGTCATGATTGTAATCAAATGAGGAATTGTCATGATTGTTATCAAATGAGGAATTGACATGATTTTAATCAAATGAGGAATTGACATGATTGTAATCAAATGAGGAATTGTGATGATTGTAATCAAATAAGGAATTGACATGATTGTTATCAAATGAGGAATTGACATGATTGTAATCAAATGAGGAATTGACATGATTGTAATCAAATGAGGAATTGTGATGATTGTAATCAAATAAGGAATTGGCATGATTGTAATCAAATGAGGAATTGACATGATTGTTATGAAATGAGGAATTGTCATGATTGTAATAAAATGAGGAATTGACATGATTGTAATCAAATGAGGAATTGACATGATTGTAATCAAATGAGGAATTGCCCTTATTGTAATCTAATGAGGAATTGTCATGATTGTAATCAAATGAGGAATTGTCATGATTTTAATCAAATAATGAATTGACATGATTGTAATCAAATGAGGAATTGACATGATTGTAATCAAATGAGGAATTGTCATGATTGTAATCATATGAGGAATTGTCGTAATTGTAATCAAATGTGAAATTGTCATGGTTGTAATCAAATGAGGAATTGTCGTGATTGTAATCAAATGCGAAATTGTCATGATTGTAATCAAACGAGAAATTGTCGTGGTTGTAATCTAATGAGGAATTGTCGTGATTGCAATCAAATGCGAAATTGTCCTTATTGTAATTAACGAGGAATTGTCCTTATTGTAATCAAATAAGGAATTGTCCTTATTGTAATCTAATGTGGAATTATCATGATTGTAATCAAATGAGGAATTGTTGTGATTGTAATCAAATGCGAAATTGTTATGGTCGTAATCAATTGAGGAATTGTCGCGATTGTACTCAAACGAGGATGCTATAGGGAAACACACCTATTCTATAGTTAATAGACTCTCCCACTTATAATAAGAAGGAGTGGTAAGAGTAACGAGTCAGTCGCGAAGTCGCTCAGGAGTTTGTCAGTCAGTCGATGTCGGACGACCGTTAGTCGGATACTAAAAGTATCAGCGACTTCAACTAGATTTCTCTGCGTCATTACCTATTATATCAAGTTCCTAACGTTTTGTACGTCGAACATATTTTAGGATCGACTTAGTACAAATACAAGCCTCCACTGTGACACCACTCTACAACAATATATATATATATATGTATATATATATATATATATATATATATATATATATATATATATGTATGTATGTATGTATGTATGTATAGGATACGATGTGTAAATTATTTGCCATTTTGTATTTATAATTCAGCGCAGGCGCATTGTTTGTTTTGATTTTTTGTCGACTGTAATGTAAAGTCGACTGTGAGAAAAAAAGCACCATGACGCAATTCACTTCCAGAAAAACGCGATGCTGTACTGCTGTATATATATATATATATATATATATATATATATATATATATATATATATATATATATAAAAAATATAGTTTTAAGTTGTGCTATATTTATGGGATAAAGTGCTCAATATCAGAGATAGAGCGTATGTAAATATAATAATAATAATAATAATAATAATAATAATAATAATAATAAGAAGAAGAAGAAGAAGAAGAAGAAGAAGAAAACTCTCTTCTCCTTTGCCTTCTTACTGCTGATGGTGTTGTTTCCGCTCTCCCGTTTGACTTCATTCATCGCCACGTTTCCCTTTCTCATTGCTGTTGCTGAAGCCTTACAATACTTTCGATTTTTTTTTTTTTTTTTTACTAATGGCTTCCATACGGTATTTATTCAGACAGTAAAACAACTTCAGATATTAAAACACAAAAACGTTTATATTGGTTTGTGTAAGGTTAGATACTGGCTGATATAAACGTTTGCCATTAACACAACGCTAAATAACTTGGAACGAGAGGAAATAGTCGTATCGAAGGCCATCAGAGAGACGGGTGAAGAGGGGAAATTAAATAGGAAAAAGAAAGAAATAGAGTTAAATCAGTTGACTTTTTCACGATGCAACAATTCGGAAGAAAAAGTGATTAATTGTTTACTGCTTTTAGAGATAATTAAGTGACTCCAAACATGTCTTTTTTTCAATAAAGACAGTAAATATTTTGAAAGGACATACATTTAAATTAAATTTAAATGAACACCGATTGCTTTGCGTCAACGAATACGAAGAATCCAGTTTGAAATATGAGAAATATCGCATTAATTTCACATCGAATATTAATGATTACTGATATCAATCATTGTTTTTATCGGTCCTTTTAGAATTACAAGATGCTGAGAAAACATTATCAGTGATAATTGCCCGGTGTTAGTGTCTTTTCTCTTTCGTCATATCTATTCACCTGAGCCACGCGTCTTGTCTCTGATATAGCAGTGTGGGATTGCAACAATTTCCTTGTTGTAATTCCACACTGCTATATCCTAAGGCTCACCAGGTGGCATTGTATAAAGTATATAGGTGGCCACTCGTATACGAGGACACCAGTCTCCTAGGGCGACTAGCCAATCCCTATTGCAGACACTTGCTCAGGAGCATTTGTGTTCATTCAACACTCACAGAGCCCAGCTGTGGTTTATACTGCAACTATGCTAAGCAGACCTTAGTTCCAGTTTCTAGGAAAGAGCGTGTCATCTAGCGTGATCAACAATTTGCACAAGGTCAGCACACTCAAGCCCTCGGCCAAGATGACTTGTGACTTAGTGCTAGCACAGTTATTGACGGTCTCCAATTCCATCTACCCAATTCCACTCTCAAAGCTTGGGTTAAACATTGATATGGTTTTCAGGTACTTTCCAAAGGTGCCGCACGCTGGGATCGAACCCTCCAGTCCGATAACATCAGGAAGTCTCTTTCCTGATAAATCGACCATGGTGAAATTCGAACCCGGTTCTCATGGACAGAATGCGAACGTTCTAACCACTCGGCCCTTAACGTCCACTTGGTGGCATTGTATAAAGTAGAATAAATAGAAATATCACAAATTCTTTTTCTCTTCGTTCACTCTTCGCCTAGGAACAAGACGTGTCTCCTTTCCCCTAGCGAGCAACGTGTTGCATACAACACAATACTATCACTAAACTATCTCCTGTTAAAAAGGCCCTCATGCGTCCACAATAATACCTTCATTACAATATATCACATAAATACATATCTCCCTATATCTCGAGAAAATATCCCCCCTTCAACAAATTGGTCAACGCTGCTACAAATTGGTGACTTAATGCTGTTTAAGTCAAGATTACGACTATAAAGTTGTCATTGAAGAAGTATATTCATGAAAATAAATGCAACAAATCAACAATGAAAACGACCTGGCCTCTCTTCATTGTATTTTCCTATATTATTATCCCTTATCATCTTTTTTTGCTAATTGTGATTCGAAATGGATTTTCTTAGTTTCATAGGACCAAATGATTTCTTGTTTCTTTTCTTTTCAAAACAAGGCACTCCAAGACAATAAATTCCAAGACAATAAATTCCGAGACAATAATTCTAAGACAATAAATGTAAAACCTCTACATTAACCAACTTTATTCCCTCTGATAAATTGGATATAAGAAATGTCCCCCACCAGGGACAGTCGAGGAAATAAAATGACAGTTATAATAATAATAATGACTTGAAAGTCGAGAAATATCAACATTACAACTTCTACTTCTATTACTACTCCTGCTACTACTTCTACTACTACTCTACTATTGCTACTACTTCTACTACTACTACTACTCATACTATTGCGATACTAATACTGCTACTACTACTTCCCTTCTACTGCTACTACTTCTACTACTACTTCTACTGTTAGTACTACTATTACTACTATTGCTATATTTCTACTGCTACTACTACTACTTCTACTACTACTAATACTGCTACTACTTCTACTGCTACTACTACTACTACTTATACTACTTCTACTACTATTACTTCTACTGCTATACTACTACTACAACAACTACTACTTCTACTGCTACTACTATTAATAATTATACTACTTCTGTTATTACTTCTACTACTTCGACTACTACTCCTACTACTGTTACTACTTCTACTACTACTGTTACTAATTCTTTTACTATTACTACTAAAAATAATTCTACTACTGCTACTACTACTAGTAAATCTACTACTACTACTACTACTACTACAATAGAGTCTCTGTACTTTTTCTCTTTACTTGAATACTAACATTTCTAAAATGCTAACACGATATTACTATACTCTATGCTCTTTTCTGTCTTTAATTAATGATAATAATAATAATAACGATTAAATATTTCATTTAATACTATCACCAGTACTAAAGGTGCGATAAACGTATTTCATATTATGTCTTCATCTACGTTGTTGTTATTACAACGTTTCAGCTGTTGTGCGTTGAGGTTTTCTTCAGGGGTCTCTTGATCCGCATAATGTTTTAGGGAACTGAGCCCTTCATTTAATGTTTAATTGTCTAGACGGTTGTCTTTTAATAAGTTTGAACAATGAGGCTGCCAAGGCGACTTAGTAGACACATTCACATAATTAGGAACAACTTTAGTTGTTGACCGTCACAGCGGGACTGGGTTATCACACCTGAAGGTATTTATTAGTGAGTCACACCTGCAAGGTTTATGCATTGCTTTTATTAAAACTTGTCACGATATCGAGCATATTTGTGATGCATTTGCTTGATATGCTCTTTATCTGACGGGATATCATGATGGGTATATTGAATCTTTTTTTTTTGTGACTGAGACCGAGTGTTTGAACGTAATGGCCTTGTCCAGACTGTTGATCACGCCAGATAACACGCTCTCACCCAGAAACTGTAAATAAGGGCCGCACAGCATAGGTGTCATTTGTTTCCGCACTTCACTCTCACGCAATAATACATACATACAACCATACATATGTACATACATATATAAAATTATACAGTTATACATATATAAAATACATATATATATATATATATATATATATATATATATATATAATAAATCCTAACGAGCCAGGTAAACCTACCTAGGTTTCACCTAAACGGATCCAAGGACTTAAGACACTTGACGATTTTTTGACTTGTTCTGATGTTTTTAGTTCTTTCTTTTTTTTCCTCGGATACCAATTTGCCCTCAAGTGTCTACAACTTGAGTCATCCGAGGTTTCTCAAGCGAGTAATATTGTTAATATATATATATATATATATATATATATATATATATATATATATATGTGTGTGTGTGTGTGTGTGTGTGTGTGTGTGTGTGTGTCTGTGTGTCTGTGTGTGTGTTTATATAAATATAAATAAATATATATATATATATATATATATATATTATATGCATGGTACTTATTAGAAAGCGCTCAATATCAGAGATAGAGCTAACATATTTGGTTGGATAGATTTGAGTTTGTGACCCTGGGTTTCACGCTTTTGCGTTTGTCAGACAAACTGATTAACTTTTTAAAAATATGGGTTTATGTAGATTGCGTGTTTTGGTGTTATTATGGGAGTGGGGGGGGAATCGTCGTCGTGATGTCATCGTGCTAACGCAAACATAGATGCATGTCCGTACATCAGATGAGACACACGCACACTTGCTTGTCCGTCGGGACCCTTACATATATAAACATATGTGGACAATTTCGGATTTGACATATGTATTACTAATCACTTCTACCAATTTACAATAACTATTAGCTACTTATACAATAGACAGGCCTTAGCTATAGTTCTGCAACGTCGTCTAGCGTATATATATATATATATATATATATATATATATATATATATATATATATATATTAGATAGATAAAATAATGTGAAAAGCTTGCAATTTTTCAATTCCGGTTTTTTCGGTTATTTGTAAACATCAAACCAGCACAAAATCACTCTAATTCTTTACCTAGCTTTTTCCTTTTCCACTTAATTAAGTCATTATTTACCTTCAGGTAAAAGAGTTATATGCTGAAATGCTCGACCTGTCGGATTTTTAAATAGGACAAATATTTCGATTAGCAGGAGCATCTGTGATCAAAACGACTGAATTATTGAATGTGTCACGATCTGTAGTGTCCACTGTCATGACAGCTGACACAAAACAAGGCAAATACATTATTAGAAAAGAGTAATAGTAGAAGGTAACCAAAGTTTACCGAAAAGGACCGTCGAGCTTTAAAACGAATTATAGCAAAAAAAGAAATTATAAAAATATTGCAGCAAAAGTGACATCAGAACTCATTACTCACGTAACCAATACAGTTTCTACACGCATAGTACGTCGGGAGCTGCACAGAGCTGGTATCCAGGGAATGGCTACGATTTCTAAACCTCTGATTACAAAGTCGAATCCAAAGTTGCGAAAAACTGATGTAATGATCACAAGAATTGGACACTCGAGGAATGCAAAAAGTTTTCTTTCATGTTATTTCCTACAAACGGTCGTGTTTATGTCTGTAGAACACCACCTGAAGTCTACGAGCCGGATTGTCCCGACAGTCAAAAAATGGCGGTGGCTGAGTAATGATTTGGGCGGCAAATTCCTTGGTATTCTTCTGGTCTTATCATCATTCTTAAGGATAGAATTACTGCAGGTAAATACCTCAACATTCTCAATGATAACTAATTGAAGAATGGGATAAAATTCCCTCGAAACAATTCAAAGCAAATGGATTCGTCAATAAATAAATGTTTAAGCCAGGTGTTCACATTATTTTGTCTAACCTCATATATATATATATATATATATATATATATATATATATATATATATGTGTGTGTGTGTGTGTGTGTTTAGGCAGCAATCCTTTTTTCATGCACGTTTCATTAAATTTGGTGCTTTGATTTAGTTTTTTTTTTTATACATTTTCTCATGTGATTTTATAATTTTTTCTTTTCGGGGGATAAATTATGTAAAAACTGTCCAATTATTCTTTCTTTCCGAGCGCTTTCGGCTATTCATTTACCCATTTTCAAGGTTGAAATATATTAACTGTTAACAAGAAATAGATTGTTGTATATATGTATTTATATAATTATAATTATTATATATAATTAGTGTATGTCTTCGTAAACAATTATACAGGCCATACTACAACATATTTGACACGAAGACTCACACTATGTCTTTCTGATCATAGCTCAATTAGGTCTCATTTAAATACTCATGGAGACCTACCTACCTTTATAAAAAAACAATACTCAGTAATATCAATTATAAACATGTACACAGTATCTTGAACATATTTTGAAAATTAAACATTATATAAATATATACATACAACAATCTTTTTCTTGTTAACAGTTAATATATTTCAACCTTGAAAATGGGTAAATGTATAGCCGAAAGCACTTGGAAAAAAACAACAATTGAACGATTTTTTATATAATTTATCTGCCGAAAAAATTATAAGATCATATGAGAAATTGTATAAAAAGCCAAATCAAAGCAACTTGTCTAACATTCATTGAAACGTGCACACACACACACACACACACACACACACACACACACACACACACACATATATATATATATATATATATACACTTAAAAATCGTAGGAAAATCCTCACTATGAGAGATTCAAAAATTGTGTTCTTTAAAAAGAACTCTCTCGTAATGCTCAATAAACTTCAAAGAAAAATGTGAATTTATTTCCAATCTCAGTTAAAAGGCTCCGTAAAGGATTTTATCAAACAGCAAATCCGGAAAAGTAGGAATAACAACAACAACAACAACAACAACAACAAGAACCTCGAGATAAAAATCAGTAGAATATTGTCTGTGTATTTTTTTGTTGGGGTTTTGGGAAAATGAGCAAATTCTTATATGAATTAAATTCCTAGAAACCCTTAAATATATCAAGTGCAAAAAATCATGCTCATGTGTACAATTTCATTTTTTTTATCACTGATGTTATCACATAACATACACAAAATAATAATAATAATAATAATAATAATAATAATACTTAAATAAGAGAGCAAAGACAAATGCAACCGACCAGATACAGAAGCGATGGCAAGATAAACCGCTTCATGGCCAATACTCTGCCCATACAAAACAAGCTGATGTAGACAAAACCCGTACCCATCAGTGGCTACGTAGTGTTGGGTTGAAAGGTGAAACAGAAGGTTTTATCCTTGCTGCACAGGACCAATGCTTGTTAATCAAGCAAATATGCTAAAATATAGTGCTAGCCCAAAATGCAGATTCTGTGATAAATATTCAGAAACGATTGATCATCTTGTATCAGGTTGCACGATATTGGCACCCACTGAATATAAAACCCGGCATGACAGAGTGGGCCAATATCTGCACTGGAAAATCTGCAACTTCTACGGGAAGGAAACTGAAAGAAACTGGTATGAACATCACCCAGACCCGGTTACGGAGATAGGACCTGTTACAATTTTATGGGACTACACAATACACACTGACAGAACAATCAAATCTATCTGTGAAGACATTGTTATTAGAGACCATAAATAAAAAAGTGCCTCCTTATTGATATGGCAGTCCCTGATGACTGCAATATATATTTGAAGATATTCAAAAAGCTGTCAAAATACAAGGACCTTGAAATAGAAATCTCAAAAATGTGGCACATGGGAACATCAACAATCTCCGTTGTAGTTGGAGCCCTAGGATTGGATGCAAAAGATCCCAGTAGACTAATTGAAGGGATTCCTGGAAGTCCATGCCTCAAAGAGATACAAAAAATTGTTCTGACAAGTACAGCCCACCTTTACGAAGGGCTTTGTCTATGTCATTTTTTTTTCTGTCACTGGAAAGTGTCATGATGCTATTTCTAACCTTAGGTCCCTGAGCGGGACCCGGAAAGAAATGTGTAAACGCCAGAAATCAAAGGAAATCAAAAGTAATAATAATAATAATAATATAGAGCGGGCCACTATCTGCATTAGAAAATATGCAACTTTTACGGGAAGGAAACTGCAAGAAATTGGTATGAACGCCATTCTGACCCAGAAATCATGATGAAAGACCACAAAAACAGAATCTGCTTTCTTATTGACATGGCAGTCCCTGCAGATTTTAATGTAATGTATCTTTGGAGATTTTTAAAAAACTATCACAATACAAGGATCTTGAAGTGGAAATCTTAAAATAGTGCCACACGAGGACATCAATAATTCCAGTTGTATTTAAAGTCCTCGGTTTGATTGGAAAAATTCGGATCGATTCATTGAAGGGATTCATGGTAGCCCATACCCTAAAGAAATACAAAAAAAAAAAAATGTACTTGCAAGTACAGCGTACACGTTATGAAGCTTTTTTCTATGTAAAATGCGTGGGATCTTAGTATTTTTGTTTGTTCTTTTACAAAAATGCTCAGTGGAAAATGTCATGAAGCCATTTCTGACATTAGGCCTTTGGTTGGGACCCGGAAGGAAATGTGTATATAACAACAACAACAACAAATAATAATAAAAATAATAATAATAATAATAATAATAATAATAAGCAATATAGCTCAATATTACTACTACATTTACAGTTAGTCTATTTTTCCTGCTCGCGTAAATTAAATAAAAATGAATGATAAATTTAGAGCTATTAATAACAGGAAATGAAATGTCCTGTGAGGCTTTGAAAGATAACTGAAGAAAGCAAGTCTAACCGCATACAGATTTCTACAATTACAACAGGCTCTGCTCCTCCCTTTTTTCACGTAAAAACAAACAATAATTAATGTTAGGAAGATTTTTTAATGGATTTTACTGTCATTACTTAAATAATAATAATAATAATAATAATAATAATAATAATAATAATAATGTCATACTCAAGGTAGTAGTAAGTTCGCCTTAAGTGAATGTGAAGGTAAAAATCATTAATGTATTTGAATTGAAGAAGGGCAATATTGAGCGAGCGATGTGCTGAAGTGATAATGAACAGGCGAATGCAAGGCGCATGCGTAATAAAATAAAATATTAAAAAAGGAGTGAGGAATGCGCGCGGGAAGTTATGCATTTTATAAAAGCCAGGGTTGACAACAGGTGAAGATGGAGGGGAGGCGAGTTCGTTTCTCTGTAATCCCGAGATGACAAGATCTTTAAAACGAATGAAGTTATATTTTATTAACGTACAGGATTTACACCAAACGCTCAAAAGTCAACGACAAAAGTGAGGTGGGGCAGAGTGAAAAAAAGAGAAAGAGGGGGTGAGTGAAACGGAAAAGGAAGAGGTGTGAGTGAAAAGGAAGAAAAGGGAATGTGAGTAAAAGAGACAGAAAAGATAAAAACAAGGGAGAGGAAGACAGTGAAAGAAAGCCAGAAAGAGAAAGAGAGAGAGAGAGAGAGAGAGAAAGAGAGAGAGAGAGAGAGCAAAAGGGAGAAAGAAAGAGCGAATGAAAGAAATTGAGAAAGACCGATAAAACTTAGGTAAATAGGTGTATACCATATTTTCTGCAATACAAGGCGCACTTAAAAAGAATCGTACGTCTTATATTGTAATAATTGGATTACCAGTAAAAGACTATTAGTGAAATGTATCTGTTTGATACACTAGTCCCTTAGTTATCCCAGAACGAAATATATCGGAATTAATTATAAAACTTGGATATTAAAAAAAAATCCATTTATAAATATGGATAAATAAACATTAGAATATTTTATTTTAGATATTCTTTGTCAAATTTCCCCCCTAGCAAGACGATAAAGCCATTAAGACGCAACGGAGTTTACTGAGTGTAAAAGAATCTGAAGTAAAAATATTAAAGAGAGAGAACTATCATATAGGAAGAAAATGAGTAACTACCGACACCGAGATTCGAGCGTGAAACTCTGGACTTATAAATATGTTTCCCGCCAGGTGTATAAATAGCTGTGTCAGGCAAACTGACTGAAATGATTATTGAGTGACTATTCAGTGGAACTATTCAGTCGAATTAGTGTGAATTATTGTGCGTCGATGATTTGGGATTTGATTTAGGATATACCGGACGTTAAACCGAGTCGCGCTACTAACAAAGTATTCACTGAAATAGTTAATCATCTTTGGTTGACTTTTACTTCTTTTTTCTTGTTAAGTATTTATTTGCGGTTGTAATTAAAATTTTATCTTGACATTGAACTCTTGAATTATACAGTTATTTAACGGCCACCATACGTCACAAAATGTATAAAAAAAACAACAAAAAAAAAAACAGAAATTAAAAGATAGACGATTTTGATTGACATTGTATTTAAATTTTTGAAGATTAAATTTGGCAAAAAAAGAAAGAAGCTGGAAGAGAGTTCCACAAGCGAGGAGTGTGAGAGAAGAAGCTATTAGCATAGAAATTACAAATGATTTGGCTATATATATATATATATATATATATATATATATGATAAAATATTGTTTAAGTTATGCTAAATTTATGGGTAAAAGTGCTCAATATCAAGGATAGAGCGTATGTAAATATAAAAGTGGACATTGAGGTAAACACCCAGAGGCAACAGTCATGACCTGACGATTGCGTATAAGCATGAAACTGACAGTCACTGCTGGGTGTAGACTTCAATGTCCACTTATCTATCTATCTATCTATCTATCTATCTATGTATACGCTATATATATATATATATATATATATATATATATACACACACACACACACACACACACACACATATATATATATTTGTGTATTTAGGCAGCAAATTCTCTTTTAGTCATGTCTGATTGAATAAATTACAAACATTATGTCAGTTTTTTTATCACAATCCTTTCGTATTGCCCCATTCAATTGTAATATACGGAAAAATATTCATGAATATGAAAGGATTATACTAAAAATAGCAGACATAATGTTTGCAATTTATTCCATCAATCAAACATATATATATATATATATATATATATATATATATGGAGAGAGAGAGAGAGAGAGAGAAAGAGAGAGAGATAGAGAAAGAGAAAGAGGAAGAGAGATAGCGAGATTATTAATTCTTTTTTAAACAAGACATTATTTTTTTTATTACAGAAAATTTTTCTCAAACATTTGGAGACTATTTAATTTTTACAAATGTGTGACACTGTGGTGTAATTTGTAAAATTAGAAATTACACTTTATTCTACCTTGCCGACTTGGAAAGCCGTAGTAATGCAAATTGTTCATACTGAGCGACAAAACTTTAAAAAATAGCAAAATGTACGAACTTGTGGGAAACAAATAAATCAACAAAATTTATTGGAGAGTGAAGATGAAAGTGAAGAAATATTCAACTGTTTATAACGGAGGTATTTTGGTGTCACGAGAAAGAATGGAATAGTCTTTTCTTTAAAGAAATGTATTCCTTATTTGAAATTTTCTGATTTTTTTTTTGTACAGAAATCAAGGCATTATTAGAAATAAGGTAAAATAAAATATATTTTATTTTTATTCCTACAGAAACATTGTGCAGCATCGGATCCTTCACGCCGGAAATGACACATTTGCTGTGTTCAGTAGCATGACAATATTGATGAGACTAGATTGCTGCGCCTAAAGGACGTGAAACCGCCACTGTGTTCACTCAAGGCGAGCGCGGGGTAGTGATGAATTCACACGTTTTCCAGGGGCATTAATGTTTCACGCTGGGTTTGAATTCTGTTTACCAATTCCAATATTTAAGCCAACCGCACCCACTTAGTAAAAGTTTAAATACATTTATTTGATCCTTGTAAACATTTGAAAAACGGCAAACATGTGAGCAACGACGAGGTTTTGGAGAAAATGGAAACAAATATGAAACTTATACTTAACATCAGGAAGAGGCAACTGAATAAATATGGGGCACGGAACGAGGAATGAGGGCTTGGAAAATCTGATACTCACAGGAGAGATAGAGGGAGAGAGGAAAGCAGCAAGTAATACTTGATAATCTGGAGCAAATGGATATTAGAACAGGGTCTGGGAGAAATAACAAAAAGACAAAACTTATTAGGAGCTACACGGGACAGGAAGATGTGGAGTACCATGACCGCCTACGTTCTGAAGGGACATGGCACATAAAAGAAGAAGAACATTTGAACAAACAAACCTCAAGAGCCTATCTGTTTGTAATTCGGCAGGGGTTCAAGTCATTACGCACTTTCGAATATTTGGATGTAAAAAGTTGATAAGCCGTGAAAACGAATTTAATGAACGAACATTTGAACCGGAAATCAACCTCCAGGAAACTGTCATGTCCGCAAAATGGTAAAGTGATTTTTTAATGCCATGTCGACACGGCGGAAGACGATCACGTCTCTCTACAGATTTCTTTTTATTTATTATTTAAATGGTTTCTTGGGAAAATATCGTGGATTTCCCATTCGATGAATTCAGAGTATTTCTTTTCTTAGATATCTCAAGAACCGTTAGAACATCGGTTCCCGTACGATAACCGAAGTCAAGCAACGTCGAGCCGTGTCAGTACTTAGATGGGAGGTCACTTGGGAATATGAGGTGCTACAAGCGTGGATGTGTGGGTGGTGTAATGGATAATGGCTCGGAATTGTTAATTCAAGAACCGAGTTCCAAATTCCGTTGGGTTTGTTATATTCCCTTACGTGCAAATATCTTTGGGAAAGTTATGAATCTATCTCTTCTCCCTCCAGCTATGGGTTAATTAGTAAAACTTGTATAACTAAAAGACTGTTATCACCAAAATAAATGAAATAAAATTGAGTGCAAAATATTCAGATTACAGTATTAAATAACCAACTAACCATCCAACCAAGGAATCAACTAACCAACCAACAAACCAACTAACCAAGCAACGAACTCACCAACCAACCTACCAACCAACTAGCCAACGAACGAACCAACTAGCCAACGAACGAACCAACTAGCCAACCAACTAGTCAACGAACCAACTAACGAACGAACGAACCAACGAACGAACGAACCAACGAACGAACCAACGAACGAACGAACCAACCAAATAACGAACGAACGAACCAACAAACCAACCAACCTACCAACTAACCAACCAACCAACCAACGAACCAACGAACCAACGAACGAACCAACCAACTAACCAACTAACAAACCAACCAACCAACTAAACAACCAAGTAACAAAGTAACCAACCAACCAACTAACTAACCAACGAACCAACTAACCAACCATCTAGTCAACGAACCAACGAACCAACCAACGAATCAAATAACCAACTAACCAACCAACGAACCAACAAACCAACCAACCAACGCACCAACCAACTAACCAACTAACAAATCAACTAAACAACCAAGTAACCAACGAACCAACCAACTAACCAACCAACCAACGAACCAAACAACTTACAAACCAACGAACCAACCAATCAATTAACCAATTAATTTTTTTTGTAGCTATAGAGTAGTTGTAGTTGTGCAGGTATAAGTGTGAAATTGAACGCAACAAACTAGGACAGAATTTGAATTTGAATTCGACCTTCCGATCTCTGTGACGTTGACTACAGATTCGGTAAAGAGAGATAAGTCGAACTTAATTGTGGGATAGAACAAAAAAGCATATCCAAATATTTGTATCTAAAATTCATAAAGACACACATTTCTACAATTTATTTCTAAAGAATCACAAAATTTATAAGCATACGAATATGCTCGAGTCGTTTCACTATTAAAAAGATCAGGAAAATTACTTTAATCTCAATGTTAAATATTCGCACACTATCCGTAAAAAATGTTGGTATTATTTATGTTTATATCGGAATTTCAGTCTATGATCAGTATAGTATCTGTGAGTTTAAATCATAGCTTTGCTTCTCGGACATTTGTCTCTCATCAGTCTGTAGTATCTGTCTCGGTCCCCGGTACTTCTGCCTATGACCAGTGGTCAATATAGCATATGTGCGCTATGCATTGAATCAAAGTATTTTTCTCCAGAATTTTGTACATAATCTGCGTAGTACCTGTGCACGCTGTATTACACACAGGCACGGACTCGCGCGTGCGTGCGTATCATATATACATTCATATATATATATATATATATATATATATATATATGGTAAAGGTAACAAATCCGTTGGTATATAATCCAAGTGGATCGTAGTAATATAAAATATTAAAAATATTATCCGCAAAAAGAGCTCAATGTATTTATTATTACAGAGCAAATAATTAATAAACAATAAAATCCAAAATCACCTCATATGGAGATATGTATGTATGTATGTTAAGTTTTATATATATGCATTGTAGACAGGCTTTGAAATATATAAGCGTTTTTCTTTCATCGTTTGATTATAATGTCGCTCCTTGAAGAATTCGTTTAATTAGACAATAATTTGATTAAATGAATCTATTTGATCACTTATGTCTTGTCTTTATTAAGAATAGTAACGGCGAAATTAATTAAGCTTTAAGAAGAATTATTCAACTTAATGTGAATTTGAAAATATTAACAAGACAAAGAAGAATGAAAGACTGTACTGAAGTATTGTAAAGGCAGAAAATATGTAATGTCATATTTTGCAGATGTCACCTCTGAAAAGCGATGCTATCAAATTACTTCAGCTTGAAAATCGCATCGAATCAAGCGGTAAATTGTTCACCCGTTGAACCCGTCGGACCAATTTAGCGATCCAATGCGCCACCGCCTAACACCATTTTTGTACTAATGCACTGACAGGAGAAGATAACTTAATTTCATATAATATTAATTTAGGTTCAAGCACAGTATTCGCTATAGATCTGCTCTGTAGCCATTGTTCATACGTTTCTGAGAATAATTTTGAAACGTTTTTGCGTTTGTTCAAACATAGATCTAAATGACAATGAAGATCTGAAAGAAGTGAATATTGTTACCATTATGATTGCGCTGAATATCATCTATTTTCTGGCCGCGAACCAAAACAGCGCAGTCTAAAATAGAACTAGACTAAGGTTTCGTCCTTGGCACGACGATAAACTACCTCCGCGATTCTGGGTACGAAGATAGACTACCTCCGCGTTCTGGGTAAGACGATAAACTACCTCCGCGTTCTGGGTAAGACGATAAACTACACCCGACAGCAAGATCTCTGACCAGGGGGTTTGAGGAGCGTGGAACCAAATCTTAATTGCTGGTGTTCCCAGGTCCACCCTGAATGGGAGTGGAAGCACCTTTTAGGGTCCCAGCTATGGGCAAATAGTTGACACCCAAACTGGGGTCAAAGCTCTGTGAAGGTGTAAAAATTGATTTTAAGACTAGTAATAGTTTTGAAGGAAAAATTATTACCAGCAATACTGTTTTGAAGGAAAAATTATTACCAGTAATACAGTTTCAAAGGAAAAATTATTACGAGAAATACATTTTTGAAGAAAAAAATGTTACCAGCAATACATACTTGAAGGAAAATTATTACCAGTAATACAGTTTTGAAGGGGAAATTATTACCAGAAATACATTTTTGAAGGAAATATTATTACCAGCAATACATTTTTGAGGGAAGAATTGTTACCGGCAATACAGTTTTGAGGGAAAATTGTTGCCAGAAATGCTTTATAAAGGACGGATCCTTGTCAGCAATGTATTTTTGAGGGAAGAATTATTACCAGCAATGAATATTTGAAGAAAAAATTATTACAAACAAATTATTACTAGCAATAGATTTTCGAAAAAAAATTTCCAACAATACATTTGTGAAAAAAAAAAAAAATTACCAGCAGTACTTTTCTGGAAAAAAATATTACCAGCAATAAAAATCTTGTCGGCATTAAATAACTTCATGACTAAAACAAAACAAAGCAAACCAAACGAAGACATTAGATAACCCTTTGAGGTTGATATACCATAAAACAAAGCAAACCAAAACGAGGCTAAGGTTGTTCATATGAACAAATTTTATCAGCCATTTGCCGCTCATTTGCTAATTTCGTCAGTTGCACAGGCAGGTTTAAGATCGTGAAATTTAACCCCAAATATCCAGGTATTCGAGGAAAAGTGGCCAGGTCTCAAAGAAAACTTATAATTAACATCAGAAAAAGACAGCTGAAATTTCTGGGGCATATAATAGAGAAAGAGGGCTTGGAAAATCTGATACTCACAGGTCAGACTGAAGGCAAGAGAGACAAAGGAAAACAGAGCATAACATGTTAATGATCTTGAGTAAATAGATGGAGGAACAGGGTTTAGGAAAAATAACGAAAAAACAGAAGAGCTACAAAAGACAGGAAATTGTGGAGAGCCATGATTGCCTACATTCCGAGGAGACACAAGACATAAAGAAGATCTCTTCATTAAAGATTATTTAAGAATACGTGCTGTAACATTTAAATTACTTATATTTAAATAATTTTGCTATTGCTAATATTCATGATGATAATGTGTTTCAGTAAATTCGTATTTGTTATTATTTTCCACATGAATCCTTTAAAATAAAAATAAATTCTTTGCAGTACCTCTTTCTTGAAACAAGGAAAACCCATCACAGAAAAAGTTTTTTCGCGCACTTGAACTCGTTCTTATTTGTTAATTCTTATAACGTTTCAACCGATTCATTCTACGTCATTCTTCAGACGAAGGAAAGGTTTCTTTTTTTTTCAGTGATACAAAAAGGAAAAAGAAAATACAGGAAACAGACCTTTAAGCTTTAACATCAACACTTGTAATATAATTTTCTCTGTTTTCTATTTGACTATATCAAGTACATAATTATTTTAAAAATCATTCAATTCTTTTCTATCAGCCTACGGTAGAATTCAGTTACTTCAAATACTGAGATATCAGAGTAGCCATTTATTTTAAGTAAATCTTTAAAAAAAACAAAACAAATACAGTATCTTTGTAAGCATTTCTTTCATTTATTTGGGACAGCAATCCGCTTAATTCGGTCAAAATCAACCATCTAAAGTGACTTTTTGTTTAGCTATTGAAAACATATTATTTAGGCAATCCCACGCATAACTGATGTTTATTGTGGCCTGGCGATTCACAATCACAAAGAACTATACACAATTTGAACAATTTTGCTGTAAATTCCGGAATATATAGCTATTATAGAGAGAAGAAGCCGCAATGATTTTTCGTTATTATTTGAATTTTTTTTTTATATATTATAATTTATTTTCTATATATTTTTTGCTACACGAGTTTCGGGTTTTGTGACCTTCATCAGACGAAGAATTTTTATTTCCACATTATTTAAGGGAATTAATTTTTTCTGGTGTCGAGTTTTTTAAAACCATTGTCTTTTGTGTGTAGTAGTAATCCAAACCCATCTTGGACAGGTGGAAGAATGTTCCTTTGATTAAGGGGTAATTAAGATTGGTCAGAGAAACAGGAATGGATGAAGTCTTTATTCTTATCTTTTTATGTCCTCGTGTATCTCTTCAGACCTTCCATTTTTGTGCATTGTGTATTTTTGCCAGTATGTCTCTCTATATATTCCTTCTCCATACATATATATTGTTTTATTACAAGGAAATAGAATATATATATATATATATATATATATATAGGCCTTCAAGTCGCCTGAAGATCGTGCGAGTGTTGTAGTTCTATGCTAGTCCCCGCACTTGCGTCTCCTGGCAGTTGTTCTGTCGGCTTTTTCTGCGTCCACGTTGTTTGAAAGCTCCACAGAAGGGAGGTGACATAATTCGGCCGGAACTTCTGCCGATCAGGTTAGTCGAAACCAGTTGCTAGAGTGGGCAGCAACTCGTTTGACAAATAACAAAAATATTTTTTGTAACATGATTCTGAAACGATACATAGAGAATTGAAGACGTTAATTTTTTTGCCAGTTATTTTGTTCATCTTTCTTTGAGAGGACATACCACAGATAATAATGTCAGTGCGTAAGACGCCATGACGACAATCAAAGTATAGAGAAATGTTTATGACAAATGGAATGATAGAAACCAAATAAGAGACTTTGACAGAACGATTTTATTAGAGGATAAAAAAAAGAAAGACTTACCAAAAGGCAAATAATATATTTTAAAAATAACAAATAGGTTAGCAATATTCGAAGGATGGGGTTTACAAGATGCCATAAAGTTTGTATCAAATGAATGGGTGCTTTGGTTCGACAGTCAATCACCATATTACGCAAAGGAATTGCTTTTTCATGCTGCAATCTGGAATA
>CAHIKZ030001935.1:3580000-3599296 GCA_903632075.3 Acanthosepion pharaonis
TTTACTAATTGAATGCCAGATGCCATCGGGATCGAACGTTAACTGTTTAATATATTTAACTGGGCCTAAAATGTGATTTTCACTGGTCCTAAAATGTGATTTTCAAACTGGATAATATCCTTGATAAACCGTTATAAATAGATCTAGTACCCGGATTAGTACTGGGTATATAACCTCTCTCTCTCTCTCTCTCTCAAAAACATAGTCTGGGGTTAACTGAAATGTCACATGTTATGGTGACCGAGCGTAAATTAGTTAGAAAAGAAAATACGGTGCCACCTAAAGTTTAGGAATATTTTAACAGCCATAACATCAGACCAAGAACTGTTCTTCGAATGGCATATGTACGCTATCGTTTCTTAAACGTCTTAGACAAGATCAAGGGAATTATCTAATGTCAATCCAGTTGGTTGAGATTAGCAGCGAATAGAGCGATTTTGTTTTAAAGTCTGGAATTACACGAAGACTGGATTGCAAGAACCTTTAGATATCATTCAGTCCAATTCGAAGAATTTGAAAAAAAAGCCAAAAAAAAACTTTATAATTATTCTTTTCTATTCACATCTCTCTGTCAATCTCAGTTTCTTTTAGTCTGTGCTCAGCCACCTCAGACACTTGCTATTTCTATCTATCTATCTATCTATCTATCTATCTATCTATCTATCTATCTATCTCATTCTATACCCACTCTATCTATCTATCTATCTATCTATCTATCTATCTATCTATCTATCTATCTATCTATCTATCTATCTATCTATCTATCTATCTATCTATCTATCTATCTATCTATCTATCTATCTATCTATCTATCTATCTATCTATCTAACTGCTAAGCTAAGCTAAGCTTCCGGTCACATCACATTGCAACACCGGTTCCCATACGAAGTTAAGCAATGTCAAGTCTGGTCAGTACCTAGATGGGTGACCGTTTGTGAATGCCAGGTGCTGTAAGATTGGGTGTGCGTGTGATGCAGTGGATAATGGCTCAGAATTGTTAATCGGAGAGCCGAGTTCTAATTTCACTTGGGTTTGTTATATTCACTTATGCGAAATACTCTTAGGAAAGGCGTGAATCCACATCATCCCCCAGCTATGGGTTAATTAGTAAAACTTGTATCACTAAATCATTATTACCCCCAAAAACGAAACATCTTACAAACTAAAATTTTCTTTAAATGACCTGCAATGGGTTGATAAGTCGTAAAAAACGAATCTTTCTTTCTATCTATTTATCTCACTGTCTGTTTAGATATATCTATTTATCTATCTATACCAGTCAGTGTATATCTATCTATATCAGATTTTTTTATGCAATTCACTGTTTCCATTAAAAAATTGTTTCAATCCATGTTAATAAAATTTACAACATATATTTATACCTTGCAATATATTTACGCAAATTTCAGCTTTTAAAATGTATCCTTATTTAAGATATTTATTATAGCATCGGTTCGTTAATGCCAACTTTATTTTAAATACATCGATTTACGTCATAAAATCTGACAAACGGTCTGTTTCTTTCAGATCACTGGTTCTCCTTAAAAAATACATTTTCATGTGGTAGATTTTGTAAAAATAACTATTTATCTATTTACTCTGATTGGCATTTACTCAGTTTAGCTGAATCTGATACCAGACCACAAATGTGTGTAACCTAGTGAGAGTCGAACTCGCTACAGTATCGGTGTATATTTCTGAGATGAGGTATTATGCACATTATTTACATTATTCGGACTATTGTCCTCATCTTTGTCGCCATATTTATTACAACGTTTCGGCCGTTGTACGCTCCGGCCTTCTTCAGGTGGTTGGAATGTCGAACAACCCTTTTTTTCGCTCACTGGGGTAGACTGTTCTACTTCCACTTTCCATGTTTAATGGATGTCAGTTATCAGTTATCTCCTGTTAATTTCCCTCTGAAAGTTCTCCACTGCCTTAACCGGGTATTGAACTCACACTCTTAGTTCTCAAGGACACATGGCACAGTGGATGAAGGCGTTGCTTAGATCCAGTGACAGGACCCAAAGAGTAAATCTCGGATAAGATACGCAAGTATCTCGCCGGCAAAAGAGCGAACTCCTTTACCAATAATATTTGCTCAATTCCCAGGGGGCCATCCACCCAAGCAGTACCTTTCCTTCGGGAGGGGACTGGGTTTATTATCTGGCGTCTGAGGCTTTGTCTAAAATGGGGCAGTGCTGAGGGAACTTCAAGAGTCTTTTCACCGTACTGCCGATAAACCCATATTAAACTTGACCTTGTGTCACACGGCATTTCGTCGAGGGCGTGCGTCTAAATACCGAATATGATATGCGAGATTAAAGACTGCCACTGGACTGAGAAAATTCGAAGGAAATTACGTTCCAAAACACTAATGTTTATTAGCGTACTTCAAATTTATTCTTAACTGCACCGTATGATTAGTTGTTGGAATGATACACTGTTATGAATAATCAAGAGTGATCTCCCCTTGTTTTGTTACTCTCCTCTTTGAGAGAGCTATTTCTGTTTACTGGGACTATAAAAGAACACTATACACGAACCTTGTATTCTCAGTTGAATAAGGCTTTCTTTAAGCCTACACCTGCGTACGTTTTCCATTACACACTCATCATTACAATCCGTCCCTCAACAAACGGTAATTATTTATGACTCAACCTAATATCTGGCACAAGAACTTAGGAATCGAGCACTCGCGTTAATTAGATCATTTCACTAACGAATTAAATTGTATTCTATCAAATAGAAAAGCACAAATCGACACGTTTATAGAAACTAAGATGGATGTCGATCAAACAGAAATGCTAACGTTATACAATCCTGATTCGAACTTATAATTTAATTTTCATCTTTGTTTTATTTGTTTTTCCTCGCAATTTCTTAAATCTTAAATTCCTAAATTAAGCGAAGTACTAGATTGGCAGTTAGGTCTCATCATTTTACAACTGAAATTGCTAGATGTAACCGTAAGTTCTATGCTAACAGTTTCTTCTCCCGCACTTCTTTATTGTGGAACTCCCTCGTCGCGTTTTGCTTCCCAGTTAAACTTGAACTTTAAAAACATAATTGTTATCTTCAGTCTTCTTAATTTCTTTTATTGTTCTCACTCTTTAATAATTATTTTCTCTCATATTATCTCACAGTCATTAACCTCCTTGCGTTTCAGTGACTTTATTGCCTTACTTGGTGTGACATGATTTTTTAAAACAAAATGTCATTCTAGGATCATAGAAAAAGCGCAATTGAAATTAAAATGAAATTACTATTAGTCAAAAACTTAATGACTAAAAATGTTTATCTAATTAAAATTTAAGCTAATATTTCTTCTATTAGCATTACTAGTGTAAATAAAACCGATATAATTAAGATGAAAGTTGCTATGAATAATCAAGAGTAGTCTCCCCTTGTTTTGTTACTCTTCTCTTTGAAAGCGTTATTTCTGTTAACTGGGACTATAAAAGAACACTATACGCGAACCTTGTATTCTCAGTTGAATAAAGCTTTCTTAAAGACCACACCTGTGTACTTTCGTCATTATGCAAGTATTATTAGTAAAAAAGTTTAATAATGTTTGACAATATTTCATTTTAGTGAAAGAGCTTCTTGATTTTGTCTAAAGTCAGAATACAGCGTCTTAATTCTTTTGAGGGTTTGACTGGTCTATCTAAAATCAGTTATCCTTTTATTTGTGTGTTTGTTTTGATATCTTAGTTTGTTTTTGGGTTCGTATCCTCCTTCCCCCTCATTACGTATCATTGACAGATTTTTATATATCAAATTTTATAATCGTTAAATTTTATGCCATGGGGTGATTTATGTAAGTCCCCTGAGAGTATCCAGTATTGTTGTATATGGAGGATTGAAGATTGAATGATGTTATTGTGGTGAATGTGCAAATTGTAACGAGTGAATCGGATTAGCTAGCTATAAGATAGTGACGACCAGCCTCAGGTCTTTACCCCTCATTTTCGGCCTTGTGCCAAAATTGTATTTTATACAATAAATGTTGACGACATTTCATCGAATAAATGATGATATATTTTACTGTTATAACGAATAGTGCAAATGAGCCAAGTGTAATTAAATTCAAGAAATATAAGTCTAAAATTAATAATGGCCGACTATACTTGATCTAAAAAATAGTTAATATTACTATTATTACCAGTATAAATAAAACAATTAAAATGAAAACGAATATGAGTAAAAAAAAAAAAAAAAATAATGATTGCGTATTCTTTACTAAAAATTGAAGATTTCTGCCATTAATATTTCTGGTATAAATGAAGAATAATAATTTAAGATAAAAATAATACTGATCAAAAATACGTAAGTAGACAACGACTGGTCATGTAAAAATTCATGTTAATATAATAAAAAATAGTTTGTAACCAGTGAGGTCTTTCCAAGGCAATAAGTGATTATTAAGCCAAATAAGCATTACGCCTCTGTCGAAATGGCCATGATAATGACATCGTATAAGTGACAAGATTAAAAGATGACGTCTCATTTTACAAAGAGCTAACCATTTTTAGTAATCAAATTTGGACATCAATCTAGAAAATGGTTGGATATTTCCCAATTCTCATCCTTATAGAACATTCTTCCACTTATAAGTCTTTTGTTCTGTTCATCGCAATGGCTATTCGTAGCCTGATGTAGGCCGTTACTTGATGCAAGTTGTCACAAATGGACTTTCTTTTTTATTTTTCATTCGATGTTAATACTGTACAGTCTTTATACATGCTGTCATCTGTTAATACTCTTTCTGCGTTGAGTGCTATGTCTACAAGATCGGTGAATTCCAGTCCAATGTTTGATAAAATTGGTACTGGCAGAATCGCCGCTCTTTAGACGTCATTTCTAAAAATAAAACTATTCTTCTGTTTACATTCAATATTTGACCTACTATGTGGCTAAGACAGTTGTTTTTTTCCTCACCGCTGTTGGTAGTTAGTATTAGAATAATAAAACAAACAAAAAACACCAGGATGTTAAATGCTGATTTTCAAGGTAGTTAAGCTCCGTTGTTATGTGGTAATTTTATTTCAGACTCTAAAACACCTCTACTAGCTTTGTTTTTTATTGTACGAGACTATATTCACGGACCTACCATTAAAGAAGAAAAAACTATTAACGGCTTGCAAGATTAACATAGTGACAACACCAGTAGAGTTGTTAACCTCTTATACGTTTTTGCCCTCATAACTGGGAGTTATGATCCTTATATTTTCACAAAATATGTTCAATTAAGAATTTTGGCAACATTAAATTTCAAGTTAACAATTATTGCTTGTTACCAAGGCTCGTTAATAACTCATTGCCCAAATGCAACTCATTTGCAGACTAACACCAATTATTATAAGACCCACTTTTTTCGCGCAAAAATGGCAATGTATCCTCCGAGTTCTATATGCGAAATATCATCCGGATCCTATATGCAAAATACCCTCCGAGTCCTATATGCTAAATATCATCTGGGTTCTATATGTAAAATATCATCCGAATCATATATGCGAAATACCTTCCGCGTCATATATGCGATATACCCTCCGAGTCCTATATGCTAAATATCATCCGGGTTCTATATGTAAAATATCATCCGGGTTCTATATGCAAAATATCACCGGGTCCTATATGCGAAATACCCCCCTGTTCTATATGCGAAATATCATCAAGGTTCTATATGTGAAATATCACCCGGGTCCTATAAGCGAAATACCATCCGCTTACTATATGTGAAATATCATCCGGGCCCTATATGCGAAATATCCTCCGAATCATATATGCGGAATATCCTTCAGTCCTATATGCGAAATATCCTCCAGGTCTTATATACAAATGTGAAATATCTCGTAGACTAATGTTTACCCAGGGACTCTAGGAAACGAGTACTTCAACCTAGCGTAACTCCATAGTACTCTAATTATTACTAACTCAGTCATAATATTCTTTTCTTAAGCAGAACTTATGTCTTAATTTAGTAATTACGGGCGAGTTCTAACAAATGGCAATGAATCATGTCATTAACTTCGACATAAACAAAAACATTCTTCGAATTCTGGTTACTTTTTTCTTCCAAGAGCGCTCACAACAACAGCAAAATATTCTACTTTCCGTAATTCCCCATGTATAATACGCCTTCATCCATAATACACACCCCTAAAATTGTGTCGAAAGCGTGGGAAAATGTTTCTATTCACGCTTCTACGCACCCTCTTTTTTTTGGTAATCAAACCCTATAAATTGTACCTCGCCAGCGTTTCCTCCTCTTATTCAAGCTGTAATTGAAGATATTTATCAAAATTTCCGATCACCACGATTCTAAAAGGAAACGGAAATATCTATATTGTGCCTACTGCGCAAACTCATTAACCTGTTTTTGTTCAATAAAATGTGCATTCTCCTGGATCTGTGTGTAGTTTTTGACAAAAAAATGGTTTTAAAGATAGAATAATATTATTCTAAATTAGTTTTATGATAATTCTTATTTTATTTTACATTTGTAAGTATTGTTAGGTATATATGATTTTATTTGACATCCTTATGAGGTTGCAATCGCCGAATGTGTGTCAAATTGTTGCATGTTTGTGGTGAGTTGTCTTTTTGCAACTGAAATCGACCTATATAAAGGGCAATTTTTTAAAAGATTTTTTGTAGCTGTGCATAATACGCACACCTAATTTTGCTTATTAGCTTTTTTAGAAAAAATGCTTGGGGAATTATGGTAATTAAACCCCAAAAACGTATGATTTTACGTTTCAAATCTCGGTAGCTTGCTGCCTTTTTTTTCGCAACATCCCCTGGGACCATTACTTCCAACACCGTCTGTCTTCCTTCTGGATTATATAGTTATATCCTTCCTTCTTCAGGTACCTCATTGCACAGTGAAGACCCAGGAGAAGCTTTGCATTCATTTTGCACAACTGGAAGTTGTTTATGCTAAGAGCCCTTTTTTTCCTTTCCCCAGTTTGTATATTACTACATATCACCAAATGTACAATCCGTTCTATATTGTCATGTTTGTTCGTACTCTGCGACAATATTTACAAGATTCACTTACCCGATACGACTTGTAGTTTCCCCTGTTTTCTCACACATTCTAATGCACAGCGCAGAACCCACAGTTTGTTTTAATCATTTCACCCCAAGCAAGGCAATAAAGACACTAAGACGAAAGGGGCTACTCAGTGTGGGATAATATGAGGAAGAAAACATTATTACGGAGAGAGAACAATAAAAGAATTAAGAAAACAGAAGATAACAATTTGACATTGCATTGAAATTTTTGAAAATTGACTGGGAAGCAAAAAGCCAGAAGAGAATTTCACAAGCGAGAAGTGCGAGAGAAGAAAGTATTAGCATAGAACTTACGGTTCCATCTGAAAATTTCAACTGTAAAATGATGAGACTTTGTCGACAATCTACTACTGCCCTTAAATTCATAAAGTCTAGGTACCAAGCAGGAAAAGTCATCAGAACAATTACGATTAAAATATTTACACAAACGGCACAGGGAAGTTGCGTTACAGCAATAAGAAAGTGACTGAACCCGTGATGCCGGGTCAAGACCGATAAAAATGCAGATTCTCTAAATACATAGCAGAAGCACCAGACCAGATGTAACAGCTGCATTTAATGCATGGACGAATGGTAGATTTATAAATGTGTAAGAATAAATGCTATAAAATTTGTATAACATGACACAGTGAACCATGTTTCTTGGCAACTGACTCAATATAATAATTCCAATTTAAAATTCAATTTATGATTGCGTTTAGGCATAACTGACTAAATCCTAAAGAGACGCGGCATTTTTTAAAAAGCGTATCTTTCAAGGTTTTATGGTTCAAATCTTGCTGTAAACCTAATTTTTTTTCCTTTTACGACAACTTGTTTGAAATGTTAAAAACTTTTAATGTTTCAGCCATGTTGAAATTCAATGTTTTATTTCGATCAATGATTTTTAAATTAACAGACATACTTTCATTACGTTCCATCCTTCTTTTCTCACCGGTCATCATCAAGTGACATTTAGGGTTTAATGGAAATATTTTCTTTCAGTTCCTCAGCTCTGTTGCAGGAAAGTACGATGCCACAGCTCGAAGATACTCTGAATGTCAGCAAGGTTTGAACTCTCGTGACATTCCGTAATATTTCGACATTTAAGACTCTTGGATCCGCACTTGGCATTATGGAACCCCTTCGTTACAACAATGCTTCAATTTGTGCCTCTTCTCACGGCCCTTCGTGCTTCATTGAACACGAGAAATCGGTGCGGAAAGTTGCAAGATTTCTCCCTTCTCCCAGTCTCCCACAAATGATTTACGGGTTGCAAGATGGTTACTCAATTCTAATCTCTCGAAAGAAGATTAAAAAATGAAAAAAAGAGAGGGAAAAAGAAGAAAAAAAAAACACGAGAAATTATGCACATTTCTGCATTTTCAATCGATATGTCTTTTTCTTTTTCTTTTCTTTTAACTGTTCATGGTTTTCATATTTCAAAACAAAGAGCATTTCAAAATGTTGAAATGGAGTTAGTTACAGGTTCAAATAAAACATGATGTAAAATCCGTGTTTTCAAACTACAACAAGTAATACAAACTCAGACTTATATGAAAAGACTGAGGCAAACACACGCATGCAAACACACACATATCTATATTTGTGGTATGTCGAAAGTACTCGGAAATAAACGAAACATGTATGAACATAGCGATTATAAAAGTATTTAAAGAAGAAATCTCAGTTTCTTCTGAAAATAATTTTATAATTTTAAACTTAATATAGATTAAATTTAAAATTTAAAATTGGTAATTTTGAATTTTAAAGTATAATTTAATAATTATTAGTTAGAATGAATTCCATTTTAGTCTAACCCTAACATTAAAACATTAAATAATTGTTATAACCTAAATCCGTTGTCAAGTTTTTTGAATTCTAATATACTTGTATTTTGATTGGTCGTTCCAGCTTATGCAACAGCGTTTCCCCTAGCGAGGGATGTTTGATTGATTTGAAGCTTTTAAAACGCTTTATTCCACATTCAACACCATCACTTGATAAGACACCAGAAGTGTTGAAACAAAATGGCTATTTTTGTAGTGATTTTATAACATATTTATGTTATCATTTTCGAATAAATAATTATATTTGCTCTACTCTGGATTGAGCATTCTTTTAAGAATAGTATTTATTGGTTATTGGAATTTATTCCGTAATACACCAATCCTATACGTGTATATATATATATATATATATATATATATATATATATATATATATTTAAATCCTCCATTACCATTTATTTTGGCTTGTTCAGTCTTTAACAAAAAATTCATTTCTAGGTCAGCCTATCGGCTCATGTTCAATTCTTCCTTCTTTTCTTTTTCTTTTCTCCCTCTCTCACTTTCTCCTTTTCTCCCCCTTCCCCTCTCTCTCTCCTTCTCTCTCATTCTCTCCCCCCAATATTTTAAAACCCTGTGTTGATTTTTTTCCCTTTCTCTTTTAATATTAAAATCTTTTCCTTTTCTTTTATTTTCTTTTTTCCTCTCCCTTTTCCTTTCGTCTGGATAAATTGACTCCATTTATTATAAAAATTTCTGTCTGAAGAGATGAATATCTGAATATATTCATGAAATAAATTATAACCTAATAAATTTATAAGGATCGGCTGTACTCATTATTATATTGCTCTGTTACTTGCATTGAGCTCTCTTTGGATTCAGGTCTACCCTGAAATTATCCTTACTAATTATCAATTGATACCATATATATATATATATATATATATATATATATATATATATATATATAGTTGTATATTTCGTTTATGCATGTTTCATTAAAAACGACAGACAAGGTACTACGGTTAAGCTTTTTATTTAATTTTTCTTGTGTTCGAGCAAGAGCTTTCTTTTCTGGACAAAGGGTGTGTAAGAACTGTCTAAATGTTTTATATTTCCGAGCGCTTTCGGCTATACCTTTAGCCATTATCAAGGATGATTCGATTTTTCAGCTTACTTGAGTGTGTGCGTTATGTGTATGTCTTAGTGTGTGGTAGGGATATTTTTAATTTCCGAATACGGTAAGCACATTGTGGCTTTGTTCGTAGTTAATATTGTTAAGAGTTGGCCTTTCCTTTTTTATTATTAAAGCTTCCATTATTTTTTATCTTTTTTTGCAGGTGGATGCAGTTAATTTATTTGTGTTTTCTACTAGTATGTTCCTAATGGAGTCTGGTAAATTTGTGTGCGTGTTTACATGGGTTCTAATGGAGCTCTGGTCAGATAGGTGTAAAGTAAGGCGTCTAGATAGGCATGTAGTTGTGTAACCGATGTAATTATTTATGAGTCTGGTTTGATCAGGAACAGAGTTCCTTAAGGGGCATTTGAACTCATAGATAATGTTCATTCTTTGTAATTTTGACTTAGCTGGTGTGTTGTTATTTTTGAGGATAAGGTTAGCTGTCTTAATTTTTTTTATAATAGATAATTAATTTGATTTTTTTATTCGGGTCAATTGGAGTAGTATATTTTTTTATAATATGCCTTAGTGAAGATTCGTCTTGTTTGTAATTAAAATGCATTTGGTTTTTGTAATAAATGTGTATGTGATTTTTAGCTGTGTGTTCACTATCATTATTAATTACTTTTGGGAAAAATAGTCTAATTTGGTGGTCTATAAGGTGGTTATGGAAGCCGTTGGTGATTAGTGTTTGTTTAATATTATTAAGTTCTTTGAGGAAGAGTAGTCGAGAGGATGAATTTGTGCTCTATTTAGAAAGTTTTTTTATTACCGCTATTTTGTACCTAAGTGGGCATTCGCTTTTGAAGTTAAGGTGGCACGAGTTTTTGCTGGTGGGTTTTTTGTATAATGATGTAATGAAAGTATTATTGCTGTATTCAACGAGGACATCTAAGAATGGAAGTTTGTTTTTTTGGATAAATGTGGTCTTTAGTGTATCTATATTTTTAATGTTATTAGCTAAAATAAAAATATCGTCTACGTAGCGAACATAGATTTTCGGTTTGCGGACCTGTGTAAATATCGTATTTTCTACGTAGGACATGTAATAGTTGGAAAAACATGGACCGAGTGGATTTCCCATACTAAAACCATTAGTTTGGGTATAAATATTGCCAGTATGGTCATAGAATGGAACTTTGGTTGTGCATGCGTGTAGTAATGTTTTTTTTTTTTTGTAAAAGGTCGTGCAAATATTTCCTGTCTCGTTACTTTTTTTTGTGTGTATATATCTAAATATGTCTGCGTGCTTGTGCATTATAATCTGATTGTGTTTGTATTGTCTTTCGCAAGATGTCATAATCCCATGTCTACACTTGTATCCATGTTGTCATTAAGTTTAGGGCAGTCGATCATAACATTTATTCCAAAGTAATTTCAATAGAAACAAAATGAATAGAATAACATATGTATTTTTTCTTTTTTCCTCAATAATTTTAAAATTTTAAACTTAATATAGATTAAATTTACATTTTTGAAATGGGGAGTTTTAATTTTAATTTCAAATTTTATCGTACAATTTAATACTTATTATTTAGAATAAATTCTATTTTAGTATAAACCTAACCTTAAAGCATTTAATAGTTACTATAACCTTACCTCGTTGTCAAGTTTTTTGAATTCGCGTATACTCGTATTTTGATTGGTCATTTCAGCTCATGTAACAGCGTTTCCCCCTACGAGGGGTGGTTAATTGATGTGAGCCTTTTAACACCCCTTTATTCTAGATTCAACATCATCACTTGATAAGACACCAGAGGTGTTGAAAAAAAATGGCTAGTTTTGTAGTGATCTTATAACATATTTATGTTATAATTTTTAAATAAATAATTATATTTGCTTTACTCTGTATTGAGTAATTTTAAGAATAGTAATTGTTGGTTATTGGAATTTATTCCGTATACACCAATCATATACTTGTGAGTGTATATATATATATATATATATATAGGTTGTAGGTTGAGCACTTTGAAAAAAAGGGAATTTGTCAGTTGCTGATAATTAATGCCAGAATTGCGCACTCTTTTAGCCGGTAATGCTTATATATCATATATAATGCTTTAAAAATTACCATTCTTCATTGCGTGCGCTGATAGCCTAAGGGTGAGAGACTCCGACTGAGAATAAGTCGGCCGGGTTTTAATCTCGACTTGATGAACTGTGATACAGCTAAAAGGGTTTGTCTGTGGATATATATATATATATATATATATATATATATATATATATATATATATATATATATATATGACTATATAGTTTTGGGGAAACAAATATTCGTATACTTATATATTTTAAGTTGTTGTATTTCCAACTAATGAACAAACATACTTTTCATATAATTAACTGTAAACAGATGCATAATAACTAAATATGCATAGAAAACAGAAAAAATTGATTTGATAGAAATAAATCCAATTTATTCATTTTAACGGTTGAAAAAAAGTCTTCGTACAATGCAAATTTCAGTTTTTAAAACTTTTAAATTCCTTTAATAATCTAGATTATTCAAGTGTAATATTCTAGAATGTTCCAGTAATGTTACCAGTAGTTATTTTTATCCTAAAAAAATACACAGAACATTCTGTAATTGATATTCGTGCAAGAAGGTTATCATCATGGCAAAAGATTTGAAAAATTGACAAATTCGACAAAAAGAACTGATTATTAAGCTCTGGAAATAAAGTAAAAGTTATAGAAAAATCTCAGACAATTGAATATTCCATTTACTACCATCAGTTCATTCATTGCAAGGTATAAAAAAAAACTTAAAACTGCTGAAGACCAAAATCCAATGGTTACTCGACAAGAGTTGTCGAATGATTTGCTTTCGACAGGAATCTGTGTCACTAAACGGACAATATACAATGAAATTCATTCGAAGAATCTAAAGTTACGCTCTACACGGAAACCTCTTTTGCTATTGAAAAGACACAGAGGTGTCAGATTGAAATTCGTTCCTGAACATAAGGATGAGGAAAAATCGTAACAGGAAAGAGCATTATGGACAAACAAAACTAAAATTGAGTTGTTTGGAAAGAAATCATATGAGGAGGAAAGATGGCGATGCCTTCAAAGAAAAGAACACAGTTCCAACGGTGAAAATTGATCGTGGCAGCATTATGGTTTGGGGATTTTTTTCTGCAAAAGGTACTGGCAACACATTAGTAATAGATGGTAGAATGAATGCTGCAGGATATCAAAATATTTTGGAAGCAAATTTAACGATTTCGGTTGAAAATTTTGAACTACCTGCTGACTGGATCTTTCAACAAGATAATGATCCTAAGCACACTACAAAATCTACGAAGAAATGGCTTGTTAAAAGTAATATCAATAACCTGAAATGACCAAGCCAGTCTCCAGATTTAAACCCAATCGAGAATCTGTGGCCTTATTTGAATATTTAAATCCAATCGAGAGCTCCAGCAAACATCCCGGATCTGAAGGCCATATGCGAAAAAGAATGGAAGAAAATAGCAACTAAAATTTGCAAATCATTAACTGAGGACTACAAGAAGAGATTAGTTGTGGTAAAAGTGAATAAGAGCTATGCTACAAAGTATCAGTTTTACAGAGTTCTCAGCATTTGTGTCCTTATGCCATACTGAAAAAAACTTACTACCATTCTTCTTTTATGATGTACCCGAATGAAATGCAATGTAGTAGTTCCATTTATCGGCAAATGGTATATTCTAAGAGCATAATGACGTGAAAAACCTTGTTTGTAATGAACACTATGATATATACTGCGATAACAATTTTTAAAGATTATACACAAGAATAGTTTAACAAGAATAATTATTAATAAAATAGAACAATTATAAAAGCGAAGAAAAGTTTCGGTCGTACCGTAGATCACATTAGGCACAATAAGTGACTAATAACAATAACTAATAATAAAATAAGGCAATTCTAAAAATATACTTTAATAAAAGTTATGTAGAGAAAATGAAAACGGAAAGAACACATATATTTAATATCAGAAAGAGATAGTTGAAATATCTAGGGCACAAAATACGGAAAGAGGGCTTGGAAAATTTGACACTCACAGGACGTATTGAAACTAAGAAGGACAGAGGAAAAGACCACATGACCTATCCAATGAGCTTGTGTAAATGTATGGCGGAAGAGGATTTAGGAGATAACAAAAAGAAACAAAGATTTACTAGATTGAGAGATAAATAGATAGGCAGATAAACAAAGAACAGAAGACACGACAAAAAGACAAAATTTCTCTCTCTCTCTTTCTCTCTCTCTCTCTCTCTCTCTATATATATATATATATATATATATATATATATATATATATCAATATTTTTTTATGTTTTATACGTTCTTTTATAGATACAAATATTTAAGTAAATGTTCTGTTTATAATAAGCAGTATTAAGAATTCAGCCCGGTAAATGTCGTTAATACTGTTTATTATAAACAAACATTTACTTAAATATTTGTAATTATAAAAAGAACGTATAAACATAAAAAATGTCTTGAAATAATTATCGGAATTTGTCCATTTCATAATATATATATATATATATATATATATATATATATATATATATATATATATATATATATATATATATATATATATATATATATATATATATATATATATATATATATATGTCTGTGTGTTAAATAAGTTAAATAAGGAGATATGAGCATCCATATATGCGAGATATTACGTATATATACAGATGAGCAAAAGAAATATTTATTTAATTTTTGGTGTAGACAAAACAGTGTTCATTGTAGCTAAACAGAGCTATAAAGTATATATTAATAATTATATATATACTTAAGTTTGCAGTACGAAAAAACACAACCATATTGAATAGTTCATAACACACTGCGAACGTAGGTATATGTGTAATTATTAATATTGTTGCAGGCAGGGAGTAACGTCGAGTGTTTCTTGGGAGAAACACGGGTCTCCTGAAATAGTCACAACAAAAATGACGGACTCGGTATGTGAGTCCACGTGAATAAATTAAAAGAAACAGTAAGAACCGATATATGTACAAACAAATGATAATGTATTAACAAAATAGTTATACAAGTGACAAAGACAATGATCTATGCAACAGAAGAATGCGAAAACCTTTTTAGTCCAAAGGATGTGAAGCGAGAGAATGTGCCCATGTACGTATGTTTGTGTGCGTGGTTTCTTTATGCATTTCCCAATGGGAAATGCGTTTTCCCGCGAGAGACTTACATGTTGACGTGTAAGCGGAAAAAGTAAGAAGAGGCTACGAAAAATTATCGCAGAGTACTTAGAATACGGGAGAGCGTCCCCTGGTAGCGGTTTCAGGAAAGTAGGTGGTGTTAAACACACAATAATGATCCCGTCAGGGATATCCCTCTCTCTCTCTCCTCTATATATATATATATATATATATATATATATATATGAAGAATATAGCACATCTTAAGACTTTATTTCATATATATATATATATATATATATATATATATGAAGAAATATAGTTTTAAGATGTGCTATATTTATGGAATAAAGTGCTCAATATCAGAGATAGAGTGCGTGTAAATATAATTGCGTCTAGCATGAAACAGACTGTCGCCTCTAAATGTTGACTTTTATGTTCACTTATATTATATATATATATATATATATATATATATATATATATATATATAAGGCATAAGAAACTGTGGAGATCCATGATCGCCAACATCTTGAAGGAACATAGAAGAAGAAATAAATATGACTAAAGACATAACAAAAAGACAGAATTTATTAAGAGTTACAAAGGGCAGGAAATTGTGGAGAACCCTGATCGTCAACGTCCTGAAGGAACAGGGCACCTAGATGAAGAAGATGGATAGAAAATCCGTTCTCACCATAAATCTTATCAAACTCTGTATAAGATTTTTGTTCTTATTAAGTCGATAACTTTCATCATTGCAGTTAAATACGGTACTTTATCGATTCTATTTGGCATATACAAATTGCCAACGCCACTATTCCTCCGCTTTGGGACCATTTTTACTCAGATTTCAGGAATTATTTATTTTTAGGATTATGAGGCCTGCAAATGAAACATGGCACAGCGAAACAGAAATAAAATGGAGGATTTTTTTTTTCATTTATTTTTTGTAAATATTTTCTACAAGCCAATGTTGTTCTTTTTTTTTTACATTTATTTTATTTTTACGTCGTGAAACTTTGCGAAAAGTTATTTTCTTCGATACCTTGGGGTGAGTAGGAAAAACGAAAGAAATTGGAACGTCCTATCTACAATGTATATGGACTTGTTCATAAAATTTCAACATGCGTTTGTTTACACCGAACAGCTAATTAGTCCGTTTTTATTAAATGTAAGTCACGAGTCAACGCCGGGCGTATTTACAAACGCTTATTTTAGATGTTCATTCATCGTGGGTCAATGCGCCCCAGCTGGTAATATTACGAAAGCGAAAAGAAAGTCTTTTTCTGACGTCAGTTAAAGAAAGAAAAAAAAACGACAATAGAGAATTGATGCTGACAGCCGTTTAAGTGGGTGTGGCAGACGTAAGAAGGCGTATATCGACACAGTAGTTACTTATCTTCATTTGTTTCCCTACGAACAAATAAAAAATTCTCAATTTCCACAATCGCTTTTTCCTTGCCCATCTCTGCTTAGTAAAACCCGTTAGGAAGGAATTCTCTTAGCGATTCACTATTGGAATCAGTTTGTTTCAAGTTCCATAAAGACACCGTCCGCGGTATGACGATAAACTACATCCGGCAGCAAGGTTTTGAGGAGTGTGGAACCACCTCTTCATTGCTGTTGTTCCCAGGTCCACACTGACTCGGGGTGGTAGCACCTGTTAGGGTTCAAGCTCTGGGCAAATAGTGACCCCATCCCAAACTGTGGTCAAAACACCATGAAGGTATAAAAATACATTTTTATAGTAAAAATATTAGCAACAGATTTTAATAGTAAAAAAATATAGCAATATATTTTAATAGTAAAAAAATACAGCAATATATTTTAATAGTAAAAAATATAGCAATATATTTTAATAGTAAAAAATATAGCAATATATTTTAATAGTAAAAAAATACAGCAATATATTTTAATAGTAAAAAATATAGCAATATATTTTAATAGTAAAAAATATAGCAATATATTTTAATAGTAAAAAATATAGCAATATATTTAATAGTAAAAAATATTGCAATATATTTTAATAGTAAAAAATATAGTAAAAATATATTTTAATAGTAAAAAATATAGCAATATATTTTAATAATAAAAATATAGCAATATATTTTAATAGTAAAAAAAAATACAGCAATAAATTTTAATAATAAAAAAAAAATAAAAATACCAAATCTCCTAAGAAAAATTAAATTTCGGTATTAAATGACCCATAAGGAGCTGATATGCCGTGCTGTTAAACAAACAAACCAATCCACGAAGACGGACAGACCAACAGATAAATAAATAACGTTTCGGCTAATTACTCACAGACAATCAGGTGTCTATTATTTTTAAGGGGTATCTTATAAATTCCCAACACTATATATATATATATATATATATATATATATATATATATATATATATATATATAGTGTTGGGAAACAAATATTCGTAATACACACAAATTTTTAACTTATTGCATTTCCAACAAATGAATAAACATACTTTTCATAAAATAAACTGTACACCGATGCATAATAACTAAGTATGCATAAAAACCAGAAACAAATTTGATTTAATAGAAATAAATTTAAAAGGTTAAAGATAACCCATAAATTAATTTAAAGGATTGAAGACTGAGGGGCAATATTTAAGCGGATATATGGGGAAGGTAACTTTTAACCCACGAATTGAACAGGTTAAGATTATAGTGATCGGGGAAGCATCCTCTTGGGAATTGGTTCCACAAAGAAGTGGTTTATGGGAAAAATCTGCTCGGATGGAACTTACATTTAACCAATAGAAGGCAAAGGGAATGACGGTGTTTCGCTACAGTTTTGGGTTATATGACGTGTCTTAGCCGTGAACGTAAGAACTAGTGGAACTAAGGAATGTACTTTGAACACTTTTCATTAAAATATCGATAGAGCAGCGAGAGGCTTGTGACGTTTCGTCTGTGAGAAGGAAGCAGATGATAATCAAAGTTCTGTTTCCTTTATCCAATTGCTATGGCTTTTCTTTCACAATTATTTGTTCGCTACTGCTACTACCACTAATACTACTACCACTACTACTACTACCACTACTACTACTACTACCACTACTACTACTAGCTTTTTAGCTTTGAAAACATCCAGTTATTTTCTGATTCAAATGTCAGCTCCATTTTGTTTCAACTTTGGAGATGAATTGCTGCCAGTCTCTAATATAATCATCTGATTTCTCTAGCTTTGTTTTTACATGCTTGTTATCGCAGCCTTATGGCCTTATTACTTTCAAAGCAGTGATTTTCCTACGATCACCGAAGTTAAGCAACGTTCAGCCTGGTCAGTACCTAGATAGGTAACGGTCTGAGAAAACCAGCTTTAAACCTTTAAGCTTTATTTTCTACGTTCCACTACTTCTCTTACGTTTGATCTGCCTTGTGAGCATTAAATTCTCCGAGCCTTCTTTCCTCATTGTGTACCTGAAAACGTTCAGTAGATTACTTATTACTTTCCACTACTTTTCGACTTACGACCATATCATGTTGAAACACCGGTTCTCGTACAATCCCCGACGTTAAGCAACTTCGCGCCTGGTTTGTATCAAGATGGGTGATAACTCGGGAATGTCAGGTGTTGTAAGCTTGGATATGATGTGGTGTAATGGATAATGGCTCAGAATTGGAAATCGCATAGTCGAGTTCCAATTTCAGTCGGGTTTACTATATTCACTTACGTACAAATACCATTTGGGAAGGTATTAAGCCATTAGCTATGAGTTAATTAGTAGGACTTTTATCAGTAAATTATTATTATCGCAAAAAAATACTATCTAAAATATATTCTGGCTTTAAATAATCTGCAAAATGTTGATAAGCCGTAAAAAACTAATTAGTTTGTTATCGTAACATAATAAAACGGCATATTACGACCTAGATTTTTTTTCTGTGCAAATCCATCAAAATGGACAATATAGCAATTTTTAGTCTAAGCGAACAAATGACTTCCAAATACAGTCCGACCTCGGTTCTCGAACGTCTCACATGTCGAACTAATCGGTTTTTGAACAGAAAATTCAAGATTAAAACGCCTCGGATATCGAACAAAATTTCGGTTCTTGAACAACA
>CAHIKZ030001936.1:0-22500 GCA_903632075.3 Acanthosepion pharaonis
TTTTTTTCATTTCTAACGCTATTTTTTTTGCCAATAAAAAAAAAAATTTAAAAAAAAAACCCGGATTTTTTTTTTAAAAGTTTTGAGGTATTTACAGCTTCTAATCACAATCATACGAATATATCTGCTGTGAAGACAGATGACGATGGTGAGATGAAATTATTTTGGTTGTTTTCTTTTGATATCAAAACTAAATTTAAAAGTCCAATTTCTCATAAGTTGGATCACTAGCAACTATCTTACATATAATAATTTTTATACAATTAATTGCATATCATTTCCTCTCTTTCGTCTATCTTCATCAATTTTTTTAGTTCAAATAATTGCTTTTTTTTCGGCTTACTTTAATATTTTTTCCCTTTTCGATGTTTAGATTATTAATAATTGCTGTTGATCTGGATAATTCCATATTGATTTATATTTCTAAGGCCATCCTCAGGTTTTGTTATTAGTTAAATGGACAAAGGTATGGATGTATCGGACCCAAAAGTTATATTCCCTGAGAAGAGCAAGAAAAGTAACTGTTAGAATAGAATACACATTTACAGTTAGCTATTTCAATGGTAAAACAGTGAGACCTACTTGCCAATCTAGTACTGTGCTTAACATCATGCGGTTAAGGTAATATGGAGGAAAGCAATATTTATTTTGAGCAATACAAAAATGCAGCAGAAGACCAAAAGTGGGGATAGGGGGAAGGCTGGTCTTCAATCTGTTTTATTTTAAACATAACAAGCCGCGATTACTGACCCAAGCATACGACATTATTCCTTACACCAAAACAGCACATAGAGAATCTTCAAAAAATTTAAATATAGCGCCAATCGCTGTCTTTTTGGCGTACTGTTCTTTTATAGTCCCTTCCCTTCACTAAAGTTTTCTAGTTCTTTCACATCCTGTAAACACTTTCGTGTTAATGTCATTGTGGCCTTGCTTAGGATGAAAAAAAAATCCTTTATAAAGGATAAAGTGAACGTCACACGATATAGTGGTTACTAAAGTTTGAAAATTTTACAAGCGTCGGTATATGAATTTTATTGGGAAAATTTTGACTTGCATAATAAAATCTGACGCAGCTTGGAACCGGTGTTATTGATTTACGTGTAATTTTCCCGTCAGTAATCTTAAAATGTTAAAAAAAAAAAAAAAAAAAATGTTCTACAATATATTTTACGTCGGGCGTCAATGCTGTATTAAAACAGATCATAAATCTAGGCATTTATGCAGACACAGAAGTTTATGTATGTTGCAAAAATATAGCTTCAAAATATGTGCCACATTTATGGGTATAGAGGTTCAATAACGGGGAGAGAGCACAAGTAAATATAAAAATAGACACTGCGGTCAACATCAAGTGGCGACAGTTTGTTTCATGCTTGAATACAATCTTTATGGCCTAAAAACTGCCTTCACGCATGAAAGACAGTCGCCACTCGGTATTGACCGCAGTGTGTGTATATATATATATATATATAAATTTGTAATTTTTAAGGATAATTCCATGGAGGACATTAATCCAAAACGAGCTCAGTGTTAGTTACAAAGCAATATATATTTTATATATATTTATTTATATATATATATATATATATATATATATATATATATATATATATATATATATATAATATATATATATATATATATATATATATATATATATATATATATATATATATATATATATATATATATAATATATATATATATATATATATATAATATATATAATATATATATATGATAGGATAAAAGAACAAGTAAGATCTTAATATAACATTTTTCACTTTATTAAATGAAACATGTTAGATTAAGATCTGTTTCCTACTTGTTCTTTATTCTATCATTTTCTCGGATTCCTATCCTCCCTATATATATATATATATATATATATATATATATATATATATATATATATATATGTGTGTGTGTGTGTGTGTTTTATTTATACAAATAATATAAATCTTTTGTGTCACCTCTCCTTTCGTGCGCATGTGTAGTCACATCAACGTAACCATCACATTAGTCCGATTAAGTCCTAAAAGACAAAATGAGTCATACGAAAAAAATTTTCCACTTTGCTATTAATTTTCCAAATTTATATATGACATTTTTATTTGGCTGGTTTTCGGTGGACAATAAGTTCTAGGCAAACCGGATCTTGTAGATAAACTAAACAAACTTGAATACATAATAGAATTCACATACGAAATAGACAAAAACATTACTTTACCTTTCTTAGGCATCATGTTACAGCGAGTTGACAACAGTCTAGAACTTAGTTTCCACATAAAATAAATAAATAAAAATCACATAATAAACTTCTATTCCCATCATAATAATACACACCACACACATATATAAGATTTAAACCATTAAATTTTATTTCTATGAATATGTGTTTGGGTATATTTTTCTCTCTCTCACACACATATATATTATATGCGCGGTACTTATTAGAAAGCGCTCAATATCAGAGATAGAGCTAAAATATTTGGTTGGATAGATGTGAGTTTGTGACCTAGGGTCACAAACTCACATCAATCCAACCATATATATTTGTGGGGCACCTCCATATGTGTGTGTGTGTGTGTGTGTGTGTGTGTGTATTTAGACAGCAATCCCATGCACATTTCCTTGAATAAGACAGACAATGCGCTTTTATTTTGTTTTTTTATACAATTTTTCATGCGATCTAATAATTTTTTTCTTTTCAGATGATAAATTATATAAAAAGAAATAGTTTGTTGCATGTATGTATTTATATAACTTTTTCATTATCCAAAACACGGTCAAGATATTGTGTCCATGTTCAAAATTAATATTATTAAGTGTTTTTTTTTTGCTTTTATTAATAAAGATTCCATTATTTTTAGCTTTTTTTTTTTGCATGTAGATGATGCTGTCGGAGAACATATGTATGTGTGTGTGTGTGTGTGTTCTTCATATTTATACTAAAAAATGATTGACTGATTGGATTAATTGAATATGTAAGGCGACGGAAGGAAATGCTACTAACAACGGTTGTAATCATACATCGATAAAAACGCTGAAAATTTTGCAGACACTTAACATTAAATCTAAATTCCAAATTTCTGCCGAATGATGTGTCTCGCTGAAAAAGAGAAAATTATTTATTAAGAAAGTAATTTACTAATTATTAAAAGAGAATGTAATTTATTAAAGCGAAATGCATAGAAAGTGCACTAATTTCAGAAGTCTTTGATAGTAAATTTACGTCCGCGGTCATATAGCATGTTTCCTTGTTAACATAACTATTACAATGTGGAAAATATAAAGGCAAAAAGTCACATAGAACCTTTTATCCACTTGTTTGATATTTAGAGCTTATATATCACATTCTCTCTCTCTTTATATAAGCACTCGTGACCTGACGATTGCATGAAACAAACTGCCGCCTCTAACTGTTGACTTCTATGTTTACTTTTATATTTATACAAGCTCTATCTCTGATATTGAGCACTTTATCCCATAAATATAGCACATCTTAAACTATATATTTTATATATATATATATATATATATATATATATATATATATATATATATATGTATGTGTGTGTGTGTGTGTGTGTGTATGTCCTACCTATCCCTGCTCATTGTGCTGACAGTTTGTTTCTCTTTTTTCTTTCTTCCGCTCCTCTCTCCAATAATGTAAATCCCCAGGAAAATTTTTCTAGGTCAACTAATTTAGACATTTACTTCCTTTTCCCTTGTGATTTAATTTTAAATTGTCTGTATAAATTTAAACCATTTTGCAATTTCGGTCTGACGAGGCAGATATAAAAAACTATATGTCGAAATAAATTTATTACCGACTTCTTCGATGACGTGTTAAGTTTTTTTCCCCCTCCTGATGTATATCGTATTGCTCTGTATATAAATACATTGAGCTCGCTTCATGGATCTATCTTTTTAATATTTTATCTTAAAAAAAAAAATCTACTTGGATTATCGTTACCATTTACGAATATTATATATATATATATATATATATATATATATATATAAAGTTTAAGGGAGCCAGATTCTAAAATGCTCCTGACGATTTTTTAGAGGAAACCTAGGTAGGTTTACCTGAGTCTTTTAGGTTCATAGTTAGATTTGCTCTACTTACTGTACTGAGCACTTTACTTAGTTACTTTTACCTTACTCGTTTTAGAGGTCTTTTTCTTTAGACTCTGAGCGTGGATTCTGGACGATTGTTTTCGCCTCAATTACATGATCTTTTTTTATCCCTTATTTTTTCTTGGGCATTGGTTTGTTCACTTACAAGCCAAAACACCTGAGGTTTTTCCAGACGAGTATATATATATGTATGGGCGCGTGGCCGAGTGGTTGAAACGTTCACTTTCTGATCATGAGATCCGGGCTCGAAACTCAGGATGGGCGATATTGTTATCAGTCTGGAGGGGGGACTTTGGAAAGTGCCTGAAAACCATACCACGGGTTGACCTAAGCCTTGTGAGTCAAATTGGGTAGACGAAACACTTGGGGGCGTCGATAGTTATGCCAGCGCGAAGTCACAAGTCATCGTGACTGAGGGTTTGAGTGTACTGGCCTTGTTCAGATTGTTGATCATTCTAGATAACACGCTCTCTAAGGTCTGCTCGGCATATGTATTTTTGTATACACTTTGGCTCTGTGGGTGTTGAACAAACACAAATGTGCCTGATCGAGAGTTTGCAATAGGGATTGGCTAGCCACCATAATAGACGGGTTTCCTCGAATACAAGTTGTTATATATATATATATATATATATATATATATAATATGTATATATATGTATATGTGTATGTGTGTGTGTGTGTATACATTTTATACATATAGGTAGACGCACAGATACACCGTATTATTGAGGGCTGACATTTTTCATTTGTGTATCTTACTATGACAAAACAATTAGAATTCGGTAAGTCAGACAGAAAACAATCAACACTTGGTTCATTCAAATATTGAATTTGTTCACAACAAACAATAGATATCAAATACAAATCCTGGCACACATCGTTGTTTTACATTCCTAAAGTCGATAGAATTAAATATATATACAACGTTGTTCATAAACACCTACCTATCAATGTAACTATATTCTGTTCGTGTCATAATACCTATCTATCTAGGATATTTCTATCTATCTATCTATCTAGGATATTTCTATCTATCTCGGATATTTCTATCTATCTCGGATATTTCTATCTTCTATCTATCTAGGATATTTCTATCTATCTATATAGTATGTTCGTATCTATTTATATAGCATGTTTGTATCCATATATATATGTATATATATATATATATAGCATGTATCTCTCTCTCTCTCTCTTTCGATTTATATATGTTCGTATCTATTTGTATAGCATAAACATTGACTGGATTTTGTTATATCAGCAACTGGGAAAGAATCGTAGTAATAGTCTACGGATACGGCACCAATGTGATATGATCAGATTTGTATAATTCCAAATATATATATATATATATATATATATATATATATATATATATATAATGTGTGTATGCACTGCAGTTCATTATTTTGGAGCCCCACCTTGAATTAGCATGAGATGACAGAAGAAAAAAAAAATGAAAAAGACCTGTTAGATTGCCAACAATTTGTTCTGCGGTAATCCAGGTTCAAGGAGAATATTTTGACGAGAGCAAAGTTTAATCAGGGAATTTTTTTTTCTTTTTTGTCATAAAGTTTCTGATAATAAAAAGTCATGGCTCACTTTTGTTAACCATGTATAAAAAATTTCTTTTATTTAAAGTAAAAAAAAAAACCTACTTTCTGGTCCACTTCCCAAAATTCCAAGAGGTGGCCATAAACTTTTTAACTGTAGTATATATGCATGCGTGCATGTATGTGTGTGTGTTTCCATAATTGATCTCGCATAAAAATTTTAACATTAAATGCTAAGAGTGAAGAAATTTTTCTCAAATGAGTTTACTCTAGTTTCATTTTAAACAAAATAAATACAGACGTATATAATGTTTATACGTTATTTTTATAGATACACTTATTTAAGTAAATACTGTGTAGGGATATTTCGGTTTTTTTTTTATTTTAGTGTTGCTCACTTTCGCCTGACTCGGCCAATACTGTACAAGAACAAAATACACACGGACGTGTATGTATGTATGTATATATATATATATATATTCAAACACACACAAACATATAAATATTGATCCTGATATATCTGTGTGTGTGTGTATGTGTGTGTGTGTGTGTGTGTGTATACCTCCAATTAGTAACAAATGTTTTTTTAAAAATGTATTTTAAAAATAAAAAAAGAACTTTTTTGAAGTTTTTATTTTAGATTCAGTTCCAAGCTAATTGATTAAATTTAATATTTCAAAGAAGAACGAAATTTTTTTGATTTTCAATAGAATTGCTAAAGCCGACCATATTGACAAATCTGTCAAAACAACAAAAATATATTTTTCTGAAAGTTATCTAAATTGATTTAATGTTTAATTAATCGGAATTAAAAACAAACATTATCCAAAATTTCCTGTCCTTTATAGCTCTTAATAAATGTTGTCCTTTTGCCATCTCCCCCATAACCTTGTTCCGTTATTACTCATGCTCACGAGATAGGTTTTGCGTTGTTTTCGTCTGTCCCTATTGCCTTTAATAGGTCTCGTGAGTACCAAATTTGCCAAGCCCACTTTCCTCATTATGCGCCTTAGAAATGTCAACTGTCGCTCCCTCGTGTTAACTATAAGTGTCTTTTATATTTTCATTTTCTCTAAAACATCGCTGTTGCTCACAATGTTCGACTTGGGCAAATAAATGGAGATTTCGTCAGTGACAAAGACAGGAATTAAGGAATAGAGGACTTTAAATGTTCAGGAAGTGTGTTAATAGACGGCAGAAAAAGGCGACACCGAAATCCGAAGGCACGTCAGAATAAGGAAAGCTACCTCACAATGGATAGTGGCTCGGATTGAGAAATAGGAGAGCCAAGTTCGAATTCCAGTCTGATACATTGCATTCACTTAAGTGCTCATTCCCTTTGGAAAGGTATCAATCCTCTTCTTCTCACCCCATTATTATGGGTAAATAGCAGGACATTACAATAATATAAGCTTGGATGGGCAACTGTGATACCGCAGAAAAGAAATGGCAACCTCTGTGAGAAAAAATTGCCTGTCTGTCATGTATCGAAAGGTACATGATCAATGGTGTGCTATCACGCAATTTTTTAATGGGACTGACTGACTGACTTTCCACTCGAATCCATTATACGCTTTACGTGCCAATACCATTGGGAAAGGTATGAATCCTCTTCTCCCCCCAGCTATGGGTAAATAGGACATAATGGGTTCTATAGCCTTTGATGGCAACTGGTTACAAAAAGAACGAAATGGCAACCTACTACGGGAAAAAAGCTCGAGAATGCCGAAAGATACATGATCGCCTAAGCATATATATCACCCATATATATATATATATACTGGCCTTACATTCATAAAACAAAGTATTAAAAAACAGGAAAATACATTAGAAAAACAAATGAAAAACAGTTACATAATATCAGTCCTCCTATACGACAGGAAATGTCAGGACAATCTCCTCACAGATGAAGAAGAGACTTGAGAAAACAACAGAAAAAAAATGCGGTTCTACAGAAGGATGGTGAGAATACTATGAACTGAACACGCGAGCAACGAAGAAAGTTTAAGGAAAAGATAGAAACAAAAAGGACGCTTATACTTAAAATCGGTAATATAAAGTTGAAATTTCTGGGATACATAATGAAAAAAAGAATGCTTGGAGAATATGACACTCACAGGATATAATGAAAGGGAGTTTTTGAGGTAGGCGATAAAGTTAAATGAACGATCTTGTTTAAATGGATGGCATTCAGGACGGAGATATTATCCGAAAAGACAAACGTATTACAGCTACGGGGGATAGAAAATGGAGAGCCATGATCACCGCGTCCAGAAGAAACATGACAAATGAAGAATATGGAGGAAACAGTGAACACCCAAGGCATTTAAAATATATATATATATATAATCGACTCTCCCGTCGCGTTCGACGTATGAGGGTCAGGCCGATAAGTCCCCAGGAAACCGACATCCCGACACCGGCACATGAGATTTGATTATAGTGGTGAAGGCCTCGTGCAGGACCATCCACACACTTTTTGAGGGACGAATACAGAAACCTGGTGCACCGAATGAATGCCACAAGGTTCCCAAACGACCCTCCGCAGGTTTTGAATTCAGAGTTGTCCTTCTCCTAGACCAGTTGCCATCCAAGGCTATAGAACCCAGTCAGTCTTGCTATTTTACCCATAGCTGGAGGGAGATGAAGAGGATTCATACCTTTCCCAAGGGTATTAGCACGTAAGTGAATGTAATGGATTCGACTGGAATTCGAACTCGGCTCTGCGATTCCTCAATCCAAGCTGCTATCCATTGTGCTCCACCTATATATATATATATATATATATAGATATATGAATATATATATATATATATATATTTTAATAATGTATATATATGCTTATATCCAATTATATAATTTCATTTCATGATAAAACGATGTTAACATACATTTAGGAAAAAAGTAATAGTATAATGATTTTCCCCCCTTCCTCATCTCCCCAGAAATCAACAATTGATTCATGAATAAGTAAGGAGACATATTTCAACAACAAAATAAATAAATCAATCCATGACCTAAATGAAGATTGACATAGAGTAGTTTAATAGGAACAAACAATATTTAAATGTCCGGATTTGATAATTTTTTATCTATTAAAGTCTGTTCGTAATGTCAGGAAGAATTTAAACTCATTATAATGTTTTCTTAATATCTTTTTTATCATTTTACAAAAAAGGCGGCCATTGCCATATAGTATTTTCCCTTTATAAATAAATTTAGTATTTTAGAAATATGTTGGAGGGAAACAGATCAAAAGGATAAAAAATAAAATAAATGTTCAAAGAGTTGGAAAAAGATCAATATTCGCCTCCGTCCATTTAAATATCTAATTTTTATATTAACCCGGAATAAGCAAGATTATCAACCAGATTATTTTATGTTTAATCTTTTAATATATATATATAAATATTTATATTTCATATTTATATACATTAACACAAATTTTTTTTATAAATTATTTTCAAAAGGAAAAATTTATATATTTTTTATATTATAAATAGGGTTATATATATCCAGGCAGGGTCAAAAAAAAATAATCAGGTAAAAAAAATTCTAAATCAATTATTCATAATATATGTAAATGAAGAGACGTTCATAGACCATTTTTACCATATTAATAGATATATAATTCAAAATCTTTGTTTATCTATAAAACTAACACATAAAATTTACATAGTATAAACTTTTTAATAATTGGCTTTTTTTATTGATTTGAACACACCAGAATTCTCAGAATTCTCTATCTCTGAAACACCGCCATGTGCTCACAGACTAAAAAAACAAAGAGAAACTGGTTTCCGATTAGGAAAAAATATAAATCATGTGGAAAAGTTTTCGAAAAAATAATTCATATCTCTCCGCTGCCTTTAAAAATATTTCTCTATAAAATATCTATAAAATTTCTCCGCTAATATTAAATCAATCTCTTTCTATTGACGTATCGATAAAGAATAATTTTTAAAATGAATTTTCTCTCTCTCTATTCATATATTGAAAGGATTTATCAGATATTGGACATAGGCAGGAGTTGGAAAATTTTTTCAAAATTTTTATTAATGTTTTACATCACAGAACATTTTATTCTTTATAAAGTTATATTCAGCAAATTTATAGATTTTTCATCCATATTTATTTATTTTTTATTTAAAGATATATTTTTTATCTAAAAATATTCATTTTTACAACCGGGAACAAGACAAAAAAACTAAAATTTTTTTTTTTAAAAAAAAAAGGATCATTATCAAATATGAATAAGAAAGTCCAACAGAATCCGAAAAAAAAAATTCCAAAGTATCATAATTAAATTTATTTTGTGTTGACCAGGTTTAGCAATTATATTTTGGAATATGTTATAAAACTGCAGGGGTTAATATTTATACATGAAACAATAGAAAACAAAAATAAATATCCAAATGAAAATATAAAAAAAATTTTGTAGAAAAAAAAAAAAAAAAAAATAAAAAAAAATTATCAGGAAAAAAAAAAATTATTGTAAAATTATCAACTTAAATAATTTGAAGTCTTTTCATTCATCAACTTATGGCAAAAAAAAAACAAAAAAAAATATTTAATATAAAGTGCAATTTTAGATTTAGAAGATTAAAATGCACAATTTACATTTTATTTTAAATTATTAGTGAGGATCAAACTGAAAAATCAGTTTTAACTATTTAGAATCATCGGCTTTTAATAAAAACATAAATGTATATATGAATTAAAACAAATTTCTTTAATTATGAATTTATTTATTTTAATGACTTATTAATCATTTATTAGAAAAAATTGAAACGTTTTATTTAAAATTATTGTTTTTTAAAGGTTGAATTTAAAATTAGAAAAAATTGTCATTAAAATAATTGATCAAACAATAGTTTAATACGATAGATAAAAAAAAAATGTAATAATCAAATTTGCAGGAAAATTGGAGAAAATTAAATATTATATAAAAACCATTTGAGTTAAAATAATGTTTTCTTTGTGTTATCCTGAAATGTCCAAAGTGTAGAGGGAAAAATTTTAGAAAAACTATTCAAACAATTAGATGAAAAAAAAAATTTGATTTTAAAATGGCCCACAAATTTTTTTCTAGCTTATGAAATAAAAATTATTGTAGAATTTTGTTCATTTTCTAATTCTAATTTAGTTCCACCAATTCAGACCTATAACAAATTTGGAAAAATCGTTTATTTCAAATCATGATTTTTATTTAATATATCGCTTGGCAATCAATAAACTAAAATCCCCTGACAAATGGGAATAAATTTTTCATGTGATGAAAGGATGGATGCTTTTCAAACAAACTTTAACAAGATAAAATTTGCAAAAAATTCAATTATAATCTAGATATATCATTGCCATAAATATATGAACTCAAATGTCAATGAAAAAAAGCTCATTATATAACCGGAAGAACCAATTACATTAAATGTTTACGTTAAAGATTTATTTATAGCTATCCTATTGCATTTTTCAGATTTTGTTTTACTTGAAAAATCATGATTAAACGTAATGTTAAAAACAAATTTTTTTTATAGTTGGGATTATTAATTCATATCCACGGATCAAATCATGAATTCATTTAATCCGAATTTTAAATCATTATAGAAATTTTTAATTGAAATATATTTAACCCCATTTAGAAATATTGAAGTAAAATCAGTGTATTTAAACTTTTATATATATTTTGTTTACATATAGGTTATTAAAATAATTTTAAATTTGAAATTAAAATTCATATTGAATACAAAATAAATATTATAAATAAAACGAATATTTTTTTATATATGTAACAGCATTGAAGAGGTGAAATTTTTCCCATATAATTTAATTTATAAATAAAAATAATGGGGTTAAGGCATCCAATGAAATTTTATACACGGGACGTTTTTAAATATATGAAAAGAATGAAGAGAAGGACAGGTGCAAAGATCAAGGCATATGGACATGTCAATTGTCGCAAATGACTTTAAGTGCCTTATTATAACTATGTGAGAATTATGTAACATTATCATTGAAGGAAAATTGTCAAGATTAAGAATCGAGAATAATCCAAGTTATTTTGACAGGTTAGATTTATCATATTTTAAATTTAAATAATTCCAATACATTTTAAGAATGAAAAAAAAACTGTTTTCCATATCAAAGTTTAAATTCATGCAGTTTGGGAACTGTGAATGTTTCATCAAGCGAAAGTGAGTTTATTTGTAGACAAGACCGAAGGTATTGAACGGACCGATTTGTGAAAACAAAACTCAAGAAAAAGATCAGTTTCATTGGTTTTTTCATTAAAATTTCTAGAATTTTGTCGAAGGACATTAAGACGAACAGGGGCACTCCATTTATTAAGGAATAATATATATTTCAAATTTGCAAAATAATGGTATTTTTGATATTTGAAAATTTCAAATATTTTGAAAAATTTTGTTTTAATAATTTTTTTTTAAATAAATATTTTATAAATTGATGTTTTGTTTGATTAAATTTTAAATTTGTTCCATCTGTTTCATACATAAAGCCAAATTTTTAATTGAATTTAATATATATAAAATTTTTTTAACTCTAAACTTGTTCAAATTAAAACAATAAATCAATTTTGTTTAATTGAGTCTTATTTTCATGAAATATAAAGAAAATAATTTTCATATTATCTTAATCAGGTTACCAATGAGAAAAAAACATTTTATATATTATATTGGGAAATTTTTAAATATTTTGATTTTTTTATAGAAACCTTTTTGTAATAAAAATAGGTTATGAAAAAAACTTTGAAGAGATAAAGAATATAAAATTTTTAAAATCCAAATGAAAATTCTTAAAACGAAATAATTTCATTATGTAAGAAAATAAATCTTTGCAAAAAAAATAAAGTTTCAATTTTCTATTTAAATTTAACCAGAAAAATATACAATTTGGTTATTTTATTCCAAATTAAATGAAACTATAAAGAATTTTCCAAAAAAATTAATAAAATAAATTAAATATTGAAAATATATTTCATGAATATGTTATATTAACATTATATATATATATAATTTAGCAGTTTGTTTAAGAAAATATTCTAATATATATTTAAATATATATAAAATATTAAAATTCAAACAATCAAAAGATTAATTTTATATAATATCTTATATATATATATATATATAAGATATATATAAATTATATCAATTTAGTAAATTCGATTTTTGTCAATGTTTACAAATAACAAATATTTTACAAAAAAGATCAATAAGTTGAGCATTTTTTTCCATATATTTAATAAAAAAAATGTATTTTAACTAGAAATATTTATTTGTGAGATTATTTAAAATATTTCAAAAGGAAGCTGGATAATTTAGAAAGAAAGTTCAATATAAACAATATATAAAATTATATATATATATACCCATATATATATGAAAATATAAAAACATCTTTTTAATAAGATTTATATTAAAACAATTTCATTAAATTGTGATTTATAAAATATTTAAATAATTTAAAAATAAAAATTTGATATATATATAGAGAAGAAAAATAATTTTAAAAGAGTCATCAAAAACAGAGTCTTCAAATTTAATTTTTTTATTCAAAGAAAATAACATAAAACATTCAAAAAAATTTTATGACATTTTGTCATAAAAAGTTTTTATATATATATATATACATTATATATATATATATATTATCAGGTTAAAGAAACTGCAAAGGGATGGCTAGATTGAGTTGCTCAAATGATTGAAACACGACTGAAGTTATTCGTTTATATTATAGCTGTTATAAATAAGAGGGGTAATAGAATATATATATATTCATATATATATATATTTATAATATAATAATATCTATATATTTAAATTAAACAAAGAAATTCTTCATTGTGAATTAAGTTTAAGCGTCTAATGATTTTTTTTTTTTTTTTCTTTCAGATTTAACAACTTAAGTCTTTGGCAATTTCAACCATGGAAAGATTAACAATCAAACAACGTGTTAAAGTTATTGTAGCCTATTACGAAAATGGACGTTCAAACAGAATTTGAATGACAAGTTCCCAGGTCGTATCATCTCTCAAAACAGTGAAGTCAATTGGCCACCACGATCGTGCGACTTGAAGCCTTTAGATTTCTTCCTTTGGGGTCATCTCAAAAGTAAGGTCTATGCCAACAAGCCAACAACAATTCAACAGCTGAAGGATGAGATAATAAGGCATATTGGTGAGATCGAGGAGCAACTATAAAGTGACGACATCAAAAATTTTGACCATCAAGTGGAGGTGTGCCGTCGAAGCTTGGCGGACATTTGGGCGATATTATTTTTCATGCATAATTGCCATGACTTAAATAACATGCTCCAATAGAGAAATAAATTTTCACCAATAACACTGATTTATTTACTGATGACTTTGATCCGTCTTAATGAAACACCTTTATTTATATATATACAAATAAAAATTCAAATATAAAGACTTTTCAAAATAATAAAAGAATAATTTTTATAAAAAAATAAATATAAATATATATTATATATATATAAATAAATGTTTATGAAAAACTTTTTTTTCAAAAAAATTTTGAATGAAAATAAGTTAAATTTTAAATATCTTTTTTCTTTTTAAAAAAGATTTTATTTTTTAATTCATATTCATATGTTATTTTTTTTTAGATTTAAAATAAAATTTTTTTAAAGAATTATTTTTACCCAGATTATAATATATATCAAATAATAATATAAATAAATTTATAAAATTTGTTAATATTAAATATACATAACAACATTCATAAAAATTTTTTTATTTTAACAAACCAAGATTTTACTGTCAAAAATAAACATGACAACAAGAAAATTTCAGTAAAAAAAAAAATATTTAAATAAAAGAAAATAGATTTTTTTCAAAAAACATCTGAAGATAGATGAAATCCACAAAAAATTTTAATAAAAGGTTTTATTCATGAAAACAAAAAAACATTAGTTTAAATTCTAAGAAAAAGTTTTAAAATGAAGGAATCATTTTTTGCCTTAACATTTCTCATTTTTTGTAAGGAAAAAAAATCAATTTACCAATTAAAGAAATAAAAAAATTTTTAATAAAATATTAAAATTTAAAATATTCAGGAAGCTGATAAAACACAATTTTTAAAAAATATAGGAAAACTTGTAACATTGTTCTTTATTTTTTTCTTTTTTTTTGGATATGTCAATAAAGGAAAAAAGGTGATAAATTTAAGACAAAATATTGAAATGATTTATTTAAAAAATATTTTGACATTTAAATAAAAAAATCTAAAAAAGATAAAAAAATTTTTTTGTCCATTTTGTAAAAATTTTTGGAAATAAATTTTTACAAAATTTTAAAATTTTTTTAAATTTTTCAAAATTGATAACACAAACAATTCAAATAATTCAAAAAAAAATGCTATAAAAAAAAATAAAAAAAATTTTTTCTTTATAAATAAATCATTGATGAATTTAACTTAAACAAAAAATTAAAAAGAAAAAAAGAGAATCATAAAATAAAAAAAAGAATGTCAATACAACAAATATTTTTTAAATTTTTTGATTTCTATATGATAAAAATTTTGAAAGATTTTAAAAGAAAAAAAAAAATTTGAAATATTTTAAAAATTTTTATAAAAAATATGAAATATTTAAAAAATATTATTTTTTTCAAAAATTGAAAATGGAATTTTCAATTTTTTTTTTTTGAACTAAATGAAAATTTAATTTTAACAAGCATTTTAAATTATGAACAAAATTTTTTTAAATGATATAACAAAAAAAACAAAAATCAATTGGGTTTTATTTATTTTGAGCAAATTTTCATTTCGATGCCAAATCTTTTTTTTTATTTCAACTAAATTCAATTTTATAAATTAAACTCAACCAATTAATATTTTAAAGGAATTTAAATAAAACTCAGAGTTTTGAAATCTATTATAAAAATCGATAAAATAAGAAAAAAGAAATTTTTATAAAAAATTTAAAAAATTATTTTTTTTAAACAATAAAAAAATAAAAAATAATTATTTGCAAAAAATTATTTAATATTTTTTTTTATAGATATTTAAAAAAAATTATCTCATTAAATAAAAATTTATTTTCATGATTTGAATTTTTTCAATTTTATTTTTTTTGGATGTTTCAATTTCAAATTCTTTTTTTTAGAAAAAAATTAAAATTTTTTATATTCATTTGATATATATTTAACTTTCAAAAAATTTGGTTTTGAAATTTATAAAATTTAAAATAAATTAGAAAATTAAAAATTTATAATTTAAAAATGAAAAAGGATATTTTTAATTTTTTATTAAAATTAAAATTTTCAAATAAGAAAAAAAAATTTTAAAAAAAAAAAATTTTATTGGAATAATTAAATATAAATTTTAAAATTTTTTTAACAAAAAAAAATAAAACCAATTTATATATTTTATCAATTTATTTTATTTGAAAAGAAAAAAATTTGATTTTTTCAGTTTTCAATATTATTTTACATTTTTTTATTAAAATGAAAATTATATAAATTTTCAGGCAAGCAAATGTTTTTTTCAAAAAAAGAAAAATTGTGGCTTAAGAAACATTACAAATTTGAAGATTCTTGAGGAAAATAAAATTTTCACAAAAAATGAAGTTTTTTTTTCTTTGATTTATATCATACATTTAATTTTTTTAAATTTTAATTTTTAGTCAAATGAAATTTTTCAAAAATGACATTTTTAAGTAAATAAAAATAGATATGTAAAAATATATAAAATTATTAAAAAATCCAAATTATATAAAATTTGTTTATTTCCTAATTTTTTATTTTTTTTTCACAAAAATTTTCAAATTATTTCTTCCTTAAATTCCAATTTTTTTTTTGTATTAAAAAATTTTTAAAAAAAATTTATAAAAGATTATTGTTTCAAAAAATCTGAAATTTTGATTTTTTTGATTCAAATTAAAGACCATTTTATCTAATTTTGTTTTGGAAAAATCATTTTTAAAAAATTAATGAATTTTTTCCGAAACAAAAAGTTTTTTTTCTATTTTAAACCCAAAATTAAAATTTTTTATAAAAGAATTTCTTATCATGGATTTTGAATGGACCAAATTAAAAAGGTTTTCAATTTTGATATTTGTATTAAATAAAAGATTTACAAAATTTTTTTGAAAAATTTTTATTTTTTTATTCAATTTTTTAAAATTTTTTTTTTTTTTTATTATTTTAAATAAAATAAATAATTAACATTTATTTTTTTTTTAAATTTTTTTGAACCGATAAATAAAAAAAATTTTTGAAAAAGCAAAACATTTTTTTCTTTAAATTTTTCCAAAATGATTTAATGATAATTAAATTTTTTAATGAAATTTTAAAGAAATTTAACAAAAAACTAATAAATAAATTCATTTTATTCTTCAAAAATTAGTTGGAATATAATATAAAAAATTCTAAATTAAAAATATTAAAAAGAAAAATCATTTGAAAAAATATATTACTATGTTTTAAAAAATTTAAAAATTAATGGAAATGAATGAAAAACTTTAACAAAGGCAAATCATTACATTGAACCAAAAAGAAAACATATTTTTAAATTAAGGATGTAAAAATAGTTATTTTTTAATTTAAATTTTGAAATCTTCACTATTTTTGAATTAAACCTTTTAAAATTATAAAATTTCTTTTCAAATGTGAGTTGTAACCCACTATCATAAAATTTTCAAACGATTGAAAAAAAATAAACAATTCGACTATTTTTTTGTTGAAAATTTTAATTTTTAATAGGTAGAAATTTAATTTAACATGAATGAAAAAATTTTTTTAATTCAAATTTCAATTTTTTCTATTTTTTAAAACATTTTTATTTTTAAACAATTTGAACATAAAAATTAAAGGAAAATTTAATTCAAAATATTTAAACTTTTAGATTTTTTGATAAAAAATAATTAAAATTTAAATCTTAAAAATAAAAAAATTTTTTTTTTTTTTTTTTTTCAAAACTTTTGAAATCCAATTAAATTTCCATGGCATTTGCCAAATTTTAGTTTTTTAATTAAAACTTTAAAAATATTTTTAAAACAATTAAGAAAATTAAAAAAAAAAATTTTTTAAGAAAAAGTGACTTTATGCAATTTTTTTGATATTTTAGTTATATATAAAAATTTTCTATTTATTTTTCGAAAAGATTTTTTTCAAATTAAAAATATTATTCATTTTGAAAATTTTTTTTTTAGCGGAAATAAAAATTTAGTTTTTAAAAAAAATTATTTTTACTCTGGATTTAAATATATTTATAACATGTTTTTTATTTGATTTTTTCAAATATATAAAATAAAAAAATAATCAATAAAATTTTAAAAAAATTTATTTTAAAAAAACAAAAAAATTTTATTGTATAATTTTTCATTAAAAATGCATATTTTAAATTTCGTTTTTATAATTGTAAATTTAAAATGTAAATTCAAATTTTTAAATAAAAAGAAAATGAAAAAACATAAAGAACGTCCAAAAAATTTAAGATCGTTTTTTTAAAACGAAGATAAAATACTTCATATTTTTTTTTTTTCCTTTATTTATAATTTTATTTAAAATTATTTGTTGCGAAATAATTTACACGAGCATTAAAAAAAGAATTCTTTTTTTAATTAAAAAAGTATAAAAAAAAATCAAATTTAAAATTTAAATTTTTTTTTATCATGTATGAAACCAAATTTTTTAATTTTTATTTTAATATTTAATAAATAAAAAATATAAAATTTTAATTAAAAATAATTGTTTAAAATTAAAAAATTAATTAATATAATTTTATTAAAAACCATTTTAAAAAAATTTTTTGATAAGAACCTACATCTTTAAATCAAAAAAAAAAAAATTTAAATTTTTATTTTAAAATTGTTTTCAAAAAAATAAAAAATAAGGTTTTGATTTGTCTATTAAAAAAAAAATTTTTCAAATACAAAAAGAAATTCGATTTAATCGAAAATTTTTATGATTAAATTGAGATTTTAATTTTTTCAATTTTTTTTAAACTTAAATTTTTTGAAATCGAAAATCACTAGAATTTAATTAATTTTTAGCATTGAATTTTCTTTTTTAGCACAATTTGAATTCAATAAATTTTTCATGAATTAAAAAAAATTTTCAATATTTACGAATAATTTCTGTAATGTTGACAAAAAACTATTATTTTTTTTTTTTAAATTGATGTCATTTTTTTAGTAATTATTTTTTTTGTTTAACAAAATTTTTCAATATCAGAATAAAAAAAAAACGGATAAATTGTCAATTTGAATAAAATTATTTAAGTATGTCCACTGTTTTCGCGGAAAATATAGCGTAAATGAAAAAATGCCACAAACTTAAAAAAAAATAAAGTTTTATCGTCAAAATGCTTATGTTATTATTAAGATGAAAGAAAAAGTATTTTTTAATTATTTTTTTGAAATTTTTTAATATTTTCTAACACGTTCGAAATTTTGGTTAAAGTCGTGTTTTGTTTACGTCATCGCGGCGACGTTTAAAATAACATTTTTTTTTTGCGTTTTTTACCGTTGAAAAATATTGATTTGGAAATTCTTGTAAAAAAATAAAATAATTGTCCAATTTTAATGAAATTTTCAGGACTTATTCACAAATGAATGAAATTATTTTTGAAATATTTTTTTTTTAGAAAATTTTGGTAAAAATTATTTTTTTTAAAATATGTTACCCCCACATTTACTTAATTTAATGAAATTTCGCCCAAAACCTTTTTGGTTCCTCAATTTTTTTTTTGTTAAAAAAAGAGGAGTCTTTGAAGATGGTAAATAACCTATTTTTTTTTTTCAAATTTTGCTATTTAACTGAAAATCTGCTCTGAATTGAAAAATAATGAATCCAATAAAACTATGATATTTTAATTAGAAAAGCTTTTAATTGCTTTTGTAAATAAGTAATATTAAGGACATTATTGTCTGAAGAAATAATTTTTTCTGATGAATAATTAATTTTTACAAGAATTTTTTTCATTTTTTTAAAAAATTTTAATTATAATAATTTATAATAGTTTAAAATCGTGTAAAGCTCTGTATTTTATTTCCTCGATATTATGTAGTAATTAAGTAAAAAAAAAATTTACGAATCCAAAAATTGCTAAGTTTAATAAATTTAGTTGCGCTACTTTTTTAAAAATAATTTTTTTTTATGTTGTTTTTTTACTTAATACATTCCTTATTTCCATGTATGATATACAGAAATTGCCATTATTATAACAAGGTCACGTGATCTAAGGGTTTTGTCCCTTTACGTGGCCTTTTTAAAATTATTTCGTTTATTAACAAATTGTATTTTCCGTTCAGCTTTAAAAGTGTAAACTTTAAATTTTAAATTATTTTTTTCTTTTTTTTCATTTACTATTTCACTAAATAATTTTATTTTATGTATTGTATTTCCATTAGTGTGTGTCATACTCAAATAGAATTTTTTTTTAAAAACTCAGACTTAAAAATTATGTCATTTATGGTCATCAGTAGTAGCTGTCATCGGTTCGTCAATCAATCAATTATCAATAAGATCGAACAGATGAACAGGACCGCTCGTTAATAATTGGTTGTATATTATTTTTTATGCTATAAGTAACAAAGATTTCTTTTGAAATCAGATTACTTTAACTTTAAATTTTTTAATTTTACTAAAATAACGTGTCAGAATTTTTTTAAATATTTTAAAATCGATAAAATTTGTTTTGTTTACAAATTTCTTAAAATTAAGAAAATGGCCGTTTTAAGAAAATTTAAAAATTTGAAATTAAATTTGACAATCAAATGTATATAGTTTCTATCTGAAATACACCAGAATTGTTTAATTAATAGAAATCGTAAATTTAATTATTAAACTTTCAATTAAAGCTAAAATGAAATCTTCAAGAATGTTTTTTCATTTAAAAAATTCATTTTTAAACTTCAATATAGAAAATTTATGCCGAAATAGTAAACTTTTATTCTTTTTTTTTTTAGATTATATATATTATATATATTTATATATATAATTTAAAAAAGAACAAAAAAAAATAAATCGAATCGTATGATATGGGGTCTATAAATAATTTTTTTTAAATATAAATATATTTCTAAATCCATATTAAAAATAACCGTTTTTTAAAATATGTCTAATGTCGTTCTAAATGTTTAAATTTTGAATTAATTATTGTTTTTGTATATTTTAAAAATGATTGAAGATTAGATATATTTTTTTTTTCATTCAAAAACAATTTCATTTTTTTTAATAATGTGATAATAAATTAATAATAAAACAATAATTAAAGAGAAATATTTTTCAAAAGATGCAATCCTTCAAATATATATTAATTGTCTGTATTTTCTTTTTTTTAAATTGGATACAAATCTCTTTTCTTTCTATTTTTATAAAATTTTTCCCTCTACTCAATATGTTTTTTTTTTCTAATCATTCATTCATTCATCTATTTTGATTATTTTCGTCAAAATGGCTTTTCTTCAGTTTCGTCTAATGAATTTTCTATAAATATCAAAATATCTTTCTATCTTTCAATGCATTCTTTCTAATTCGATTTATTGTCCGTGTCTTTTAAATTTGTTCTTGTTTCGTTCAGTCTTAATTTTTTCTTTAAGCATTTAATTTTCTTTTTTTTTTTTATAAAATCGCTCAAATTTGTCTGATTATTTCATAGATAATTTTTTCTTACTATTCATCAACATATCTTCTACCTTTTTTTTCTTTCTTTTTCATTTTAGACAAAATATAAAAATTTTTCTTTTATTTCTTTTTCTTTTGTTTTCTTTAATTAAATTTTTTTTCTTTTTCTTTTCACGCTTTCTTCGATCTTACATGATTTTCTTTGAATGCAAAGCATTTTCTTTCTTGTTTGCACTCATTGTCCGTCAATTTTTTTTTTTTTTTGTTTTTTTTTTCGTTCAGTTTTTTCTTATTTTTCTTTCTTTCTTTCTTTCTTTCTTTCTTTTCTTTTTTCCATTCAGGAATCCGTATATTTCACGAAGATAAAACCCAAAACTCTTTTCATTCAGTATTTTGTTTCTTTCTTTTCGTTTTGTCTTTATTTTTTTTTCTTTCTTTCCTACTTTCCTTACTTCTTCAAATGAGGGAACACAATTTTTATTCTGGTTAAACGGAGGATATAAAATATCTTTTTTCTTAGGGAAATTAAACTGAAAAAAAACAATTAGGCAATAAAAGTTGATTATTTCAGACAATGACTATTTGCCTCTTATCAGGCAATAGCTATTTGCCAAGTATCAGGTAATGACTATTTGCCTCTTATCAGGCAATGGCTATTTGCCACGTATCAGGCAATGGCTATTTGCCACGTATCAGGCAATGGCTATTTGCCACTCATCAGGAAATTACTATTTGCCATTTATCAGGCATTGACTATTTACAACTTATCAGGCAATGACTATTGGCCTCTTATCAGGTAATGGCTATTTGTCACTTATCAGGCAATGACTATTTGCCACTTATCAGGCAATGGCTATTTGCCACGTATCAGGCGATGGCTATTTGCCACTTATCAGTCAATGACTATTTGCCTCTTATCAGGTAATGGCTATTTGCCATTTATCAAGCAATGACTATTTGCCACTTATCCTCGATACCTTTTGAGCAAAATTCCGCTGGTTTTGTTTTGAAATGGCTTTCGAACAACTCTTGAATCTGGTTTACTTAAGAGAATTTTTTCCTTATCAAATCGTTTTGCAGTGACCAAAAAAGCTGATAATCATCGTCATCGTCTGCGGAATTCGTTGCTGAGTATTGGGATTCTCGTCGACATTTCTTTCGGTGTGAAATGAGTCTGATGTTGGA